>JAOYMZ010016291.1:0-35807 GCA_025802335.1 Pinguicula primuliflora
TTGGGAATGGAAACGACTACTTGATGCCCTTGAAGAAGCAGAATTACAAGATCTTATCATTATCTTATCCACTGTGATCTTGCAAGAAAACATACTGGGTCGATGGGCTTATCGCACAAACAGTCAAGGAGTGTACACAGTAAGGCAGGGATACAGAGAAATCATAAATCTACAGGCAGAGAAATATGCACCAAAAACTATTCAAAGCTTAAAAGCAGTATGGAACACCAACATACCAGCAACAGTTTGCATCCACACCTGGAAATTGCAACAAGACGGGCTTCCCACTAAGGAAAACCTACAGCGTAGAAATATTATCAACGACGAACAATCAATGCTGTGTAATCTGTGTAAGAATGAGCAAGAAACAAATGCCCACATCTTCTTCGGAGTGCGAAACAGTGAAAGAAATCTGGAATCAAGTTATGCAATGGCTGAAAATACCTTTGCTTTTGCAACAAGGGCCAACACTTCTGGATTTCACAAGCATCAAGCCACAAGGAATTGACGAGAAACACTGGCACCAATTTGGACAGCAACAATCTAGCAAATATGGAAACGCAGGAATCAGATGCAATTTCAAGGAAAAGAATGTAGAATTGATGAAATTGTGCATACCATTCAATACCATTTGTGGCTATGGTACAAGTTCAGATCAAAGAAAAAGAATAAAATCTTCATGCTGATCGAAGCTTGGGAGCAGGATCCGATGTCGATTCTGGAAATCGTGAAGTAAAGATCGACCGATGTAAAGATGAGGGAAAACGATGGAGAAAAGGAATAGAAACGCGATCAATTAACGCGTGTTTGGTTGTAAATATAGTAAAAATTGAGTTTATAATAAAAATATCTTTTCAATTTTCAAAAAAAAAGTTCAGCAGCGAGCTGTGGTCATATGGTACTCCACTCTTTGGTCTTGGCAATAAAGGACAATAAATTGATCGGCAATGCTGGTTATACCATTTCGTATAATCCTCATCCCATCTAACCATCTATTCCGATAGAGGTGGATTCCCACTAACATATTGGTTCCTCCTAGTTCACATCTCACGATATAAATCAATCTATATCTTTCGACACCTACTAGCTCCGGTCCCGTAAACCAGCATCTCGTTGACCCTGTCAACTGGATCGAGAATTGGTTGGATGTATCCAAACTGATGTCGAATACAACGGGCATGAACGAACTCTATAAAATTCATCCAAAAAATAGGACCGTCGTAGTCCCAAAATATCCAGTCATGAGGGGTAACCAGAGACTTCTCGTGTGGACTGTATGGAGTGGACACAAACTACACATAACATAGGAACCGTTAGAGATAGAAATTAAAATATGAGCGATCGAACTTTTTATTTCGGTACGAGAACATCAAATTACGAACCTGCTCGGCACGCACAACATCCAACTGTATCCTGATCGTCCGAATTGAATGACTCCCCTGATCGATCCTCATCTTCCGGACGAATTTGACACCGTAGACCTCGAGAAACTCCTCAACCCGGCGCTCAGAGTGACTATCAAGTGACGTGGGCAGAATATGGGGGGAAATAATGGACAACCTCGAATATCCCCATAACTGAATAAGATGTGTCACGCCACCCAACGACTTTATGCCGTGCATGTGAATGTTACACAGATAATGATGGAGGTCACACGGCATGGCAGCCCCCCAGCTATAACGCCTAATGTCCCGCAAGTCCTCCACCCAACGAAAGTTCCTCGTAAGAATTTTATTACCGGATGTATCTGGTAACAAAATCTCACCCACTATAAGAGCAAGTACTGCTCGGGCATAGCACTCCACCTGCTCAATCTCTCAAGTACTGCCCGATATAGGTTATTCGGACTCCAGACTGACGGAAGGCATCAGAAGCAAGGTCCATGTTGAGCCACCTCTCCAAATATGCTCTGGACCACTCGGTCGTCCAGATGGCAGACCCCGACTGATCAGAAGTAATTAGGGCTGTAAACGAGTCGAGCTCGAGCTTGGCTCGCGAGCTTAACGAACCGAGCCGAGCTCGATTCGAGCCTGTTCGCGAGCGGCTTGCGAGACTGTTCGCGAGCCTATTCGCGAGCGGCTTGCGAGCCTGTTCGCGAGCCTGTTCACGAACGAGCTCACGAGCTGAGCTCACGAACATGTTCGCGAACAGGCTCACGAACGAGCTCACGAGCTTTTTATTATTTATTATTATTTTTTTGATTTTTTTAATATATGTATAAATTAAATAATATAATATTATTATATTAAAGCTCGTGAGCAACTCGTTAAGAGCTCGCGAACAAGCTCGAGCTCGTTAAGACTGTACGCAAACAGAAGTTCGGGCTCAAGCTCGTTAAGGTTTTCGAACCGAACGAACGAACTTTTATCGAGCCGAACTCGAGCTTGTTCGCGAGCGGCTCTATTCGCTTACAGCCCTAGAAGTAATGGATATACCATCAATAGGAATCCACCACAGCATCGACACATCCTGATAAGTGATCGAACACTCCCCAAACGGTAACCAGAACGTATGTGTGGCCGGATGTCATCTCTCAACCAATGCCGTAATAAAATGGCGATCCTCTCGTATATCGGCAGCGGGATGAAAAAACCAATCTTGGGCGAATATATGTGATCTTTTTAAACCTGTCTTCAGAAGATCTGTATATCTGATACCAGTCTTCGCATGAACGATGTATTTATTTTCCCGTTCAATGGATGATAACGGTCATCGCATGACCGGTACTTTCTTAATTACCGTTGATTAACTTTATTAATAACACTCGGTTGTCGAAAGATCAGTATTTTGAAGTACCGGTCTTTGCAAGACTGATTTCTAATGTTGATGACATATTGAAAAATGGGAGAGGACTTTGTGGTATTTTGAAAAAATTTCCCCGAAAATTGATTTTGATATTTGGCTTACCATTTTGCTCCAAAAAAATAGCACGCACAATCTAGTAATGATATAGCATACACCCCAATTACACACACCTCTCCACACACCCTCACAAGCACATACACATCAACATCGGTGTGCGGGGATCCATCCACTTTATTATGAAGGAGGTAGGAAAGGGATTCGGGTGCTGGAGGTGCACTATATCATTTTTGCGCACAATCACCCTTTTCTCTTTACAAACCAAGTATCTCTATACGACTCCTAAACAAACCCCCTAAAATTCAAGATCTTTCTTCAACTTCCAACCAAGAAGACCCTGAATTCTAGCACCACTAAAGCTTATCCAACCAATCACCTCTTTCAATGAAACACGCTTCTTAGACAGACTCCAACCTCTACTTCGGAGCACTGCAATACCTCACCTTGGCCCGAAACGACTGCGTATTAGACATATAATTAGGAGGACACGATCCAAAGTAACCACGAGGAATGCTACGTGTACATAATTTTTTGTACATAATTAAGTACGCGTAACAAAACGACGTCGTTTTGTTAAAAACACATATTTTTAACAAAACGACGTCGTTTTATGGAATGTACTTAATTATGTACAAAAAAAATTAAGTACACCTAGCATTTTACGAGTAACCACCATTTCTGCACACGCTCCAGGCCGGGGTAGCCAGTGCAGGTGTACGTCCCAAACAAGAGAACCTCCGAGTGCTCTGAGCCGTGGGGAACTTGTGATAGTCATCTTCCAGAAGTAGATGGATTTAGCAAGTGCTGAATTCAACGTAGAAGATGGTTGTTCGGGATGTCTTTCACAATTCCAAGAACTGCTTGGAGGGCGGATCGACAATCCGACTCCAGCAACACATTCCTTAACTTCATATGCTTAAGGTGGATTATTATATTTGAGTGTGTTGTCCGAAGTGAATTGAACTCGAATGCCAAATCAATGAACAAAAATACCGCTTCGTAAATGGACCCTAAACTGACACCATATTTCACTCCTAGTGAGTTACTCCAGAAAAACTACGAACACATTGAAGATGTTGGCTGATAAATCATGAGCCACAAATACATATTGTGACGTAGAATCTTGATCCAGTAGTACAAATACATATTGTGACGTAGAATCTTGATCCAGTAGCACCCGGACATGCGCCTATCCCTCAACACAAGGTTGTTGAGGCCCTGCAATCCAACCATCCAGGGTTAATATAGAGAACAGTTCAAGTTAAATCCAGATAGCCACCAACACAACAAAGTAAAGGCCCTGCAATCTGCGTCAAAACGAAGCTTCGTTGCGTCTTTAACATTTAACAGTTTGGCACAGATTTCAGCATAACAAGTGCACATAACATATGGAGTTACGCACAACAAAGGTAAGCTTCAGTCAGTGTACCTTGTCAAGGTCTTGTTCAACTTATCAGAATCATCTTGCAGACTTCTCTCGTTTGTTCCAGAAGATAGAGAATCCGCAATCTCCTTAAGACCCTGTAGGAAAATAATAAGTAAATCCTTTAGCACATTTCGTTTTGCTAAAAAAAATCCTTTGGCACATTTTGTTTTGCTAAAAAAAAAATTCCTCTGACACATTTTTTTATGCATATTCTTCCCATCGACAAACTTCTGGAGATACATTCAACAATATTCAAGTACAAGAAATAGAAACCTTTCTAAACAAGTTTATCGTGCATGTGAAATGGAAGGCTTCTATTTGCTCAACGTTTAGTTCGAAGCTTTGCCTCATAACCTAAAGAAATGGTGGTATCAACTAAGAAGAAGGCTGGACAATTCTCAGGTGTCTAGCCATGTACAGAGGAGCACAAATTATGAAACATTCGAAATATTGGTTGTCAACAGGTAAATAATGCTACCTAGATAATATTCATGAGGTCTGCAGATTTCTCCACATGCGCAGAGAGATAATGTGACTTAAATACGAGCAGAAAAATGAGACGCATTACCATTAAACTTGGCAGTGCTTTTCCAGTTATGTTAAGTTGATCCTGCACCAAACCATGGATGAAACATAACAAACGCTAAAGGGAATTTGAAGACTTCGCACGCAGTCAACATGATCAGAGAACAGTTATAGCAAAATGGAACAAAGAGAGATGGTTTCATGAAACTCCAACGACATTATCGTTATAAAGTAAGCAGAATACGCTTCTATTACTGCACCATAATGACTTATTTTCCAAGCACCTTTAAAGAAGTGTAGCATCTACATTTATTTGATGCACATTCATAAAAGAATGAGCGCAAAGATTTGCATGTGATGGCGCCAAGTTAGACTGTGAAAGCGCCATCTGACGTGGAAACACTATCTGAGGTTGGACAGAATGACCCTCATAAATTGCACGGGAATCGACAACTACTCTGGGAGATTGGAAAAGACTCGCCTTGGATGAAGACATATACCAGTTAATGTTTGTTGTCTAATTCTCTGAGTTGGTGCTTTCGTTGTATTTCCCTTTAAGAACGTTTTATGAGAAACAAAGTCAAGCAGAAAATTGAAACAAAACTCTCTTGTTGAGAACAGGATTTAGCAATCTCCGTTAAGCCCAAAGATTCTATCATCACAAGTCAGCCCTGTCAAGGAGTCGCTAATCGCTCTTGGTCACTCCAAATCTCTAGGACCAAAAACTGAGTTTCCCTTCTACAACATGAAACGTTCTTGATTTTGCTTACAAGCAGCTAGTAATATTACCCATTGAAACATTTTTCCAATAAAGTGGGAAATTGAAAAGAGGAGAAGCACCAATAGGATATCCACAAGAGAACAAATTTCAAAAATATCGGCAAAATCCATTACTTGCATGAACAGACTAATGAAACAAGAAAAAGAATAACCTGAAGCCTTTCAGGCATTCTGACTTTTCTTCCATTGACAACATTGCAAAGGTACATTACTCCTGCGTTTGCCAGTTCCTATAGGAGTAGTCAGAGTTATATACCAAATCATTGCAATGCAGTAGAGACAATATAATCTTGACTGAGGATAAGTTACACCATTAGAAAATGTAATAGCCAAGTAGCTAATCTTCTTAAAGATAGAGGCTGCATGAAGCTTTCGACAGAAGCTTGTTAATCAAAGGTTTAGGAAGATAGACATCCCACCTGCTTGTCTTCAAGAGAAAGTAGCTTCCCATCCTGTAGCTCCAAATGTAAGATCAGAACGGTGAAAGAGAAGCCATGAAACAATAGAAAAACGATAATACAAATAAAGTCCTTATTAACAAGGGCAGCCAAAATGGAACTTCCAAAGCATGAACATAGAACATAGCTATTTCGTTTACTAAATATATACAAGATTAGATGAAGCTTAGAAAAAACCATGCTAACAAGTTCTCGAACACCATAACATAAGCATACACCAGTCTCATTCAGCTAACACCCAGATGAGGGGAACCTAGAGTCTAATCTGTTGAAGGCCTATATAATTTCATAATCAGTTAGTATTAAACAGAGATGGAAATCCTACAGCAACAAGTTCACACTAGTCAAATAATGACGTTCCATCTTGAGATGTTGAAGGATTCTGCAAACTGCAAGGAAACTTCAGTAAAAGAGCAAAGCATTACGACATCACTCACCAAACCAGAAACCATCCTCTGCAGCTCCTCCAAGTCAAAGCCAATTTGAGAGAGATCACCTCGGACATCGTTCACCTGTTATGAAAATTCGGATCTTAGTAAAGATACCTAATCTAAATGGCAGACAAATTCGACCGGATTCTCATTTCTATTTAAATGAGATCATATCACCAACTGATTGTACATGACATCCAAGAGGATGTTTCTCGGCATGGGAAGTTACTAAAGAGAAAATTATTCACTTCAATATACCTCATTTCTAATTAATTTGGATATTTCTACTTGTTCATGGAGTTTCCCATCCAAATTCTCTATTCTCTGTGTCAAGTGCCTTTTTGTTGCCTGATCAAACAACCGAGAATATGTCAATAACAATAATGTTAAATATTCGTCAATGATATTTAACAAACAAGAAATTGGAAGTCACATCTAGTAAAAAATATAAAAACAACTTGCATATAATAAGACACAAGTAGCTTGCGGAAGTACAAATAGCACACGGAACATGGAAAGACTAATTAAGAGGACAAGTAAAGAAACATAACACTTCACCATTCTGATACAATATCACAATACATTTTTTTTTACATCAGAATACAATGAACACCAGTAATTTAGTCCTGAAGAAGAGCTCACAAATTTCATGACGTTTATGCATCAAGATGTCTAAATATAGCAACCTGAACTTTGCAACAATCACAAAGTATGAAATATCAGTTAACGATTTCAACAATGAATTAAACCAAATCCTCATAATGAACTCCACATAAATGTAGTGGCACTTGATATGAGATCTACAATGTCCACGTGTAGGAAATTTCAAGTTAAAGTGGATTCAAAACACTTTTTGTACCTGCATTGTCTATTATCCAAAATTAAGTTTTTTTTATAGGTAAGTATTAAGGCAATCTCAAGACCTATAAAAGATTTAATGATCCCTACCACCACTAGGGTAGCGCCTCTCCAAAATGAGTTCTGCGGTAGTTATTGAAATCCTAACATTCCTTACCTCAGGTCTGCAGTATTAAGTTACCTCCCTCCCTAACTCAAATATAGCACACAAGACTCCAAGAATAGATAGAATAAAAAACAAGTACTTACAGCAAGGGCCTCAGAGACATTTTCCAAATGTTTTGTCAAGTTTGAAACAGCATTTGCCATGCTGTGCTTTGTTACATACATCAGGTCTGACAATGAAAGACCCTAATAACCATTTAAAAATAAAATATAAATAAATAAGAACAAGAACAAGAACAAGAAAATGTAATTAGCTAGTGCATGCATTAACAAGTAGAAATAAAAAGGTGCTCTAAGGAATTAGGAAACAGACATTGAATTAGGCCATGCTGTCTTTACCTTCCACCACATGTACCCATAACCTACAGCTCCTAAAGCACAGGCGGGAACAACTAAGGATGATATGTTACCTGTAATAGGGAGAAAAGCAAAGAATAACTAAGAGACTTATAAATACTTAACACACTGGTGGTACGAGAAGATGCCAACTCTGGTAAGAGGTCCCATTTACAACCGTGATCGGCCTAGATGATGCGAGTTGGCGAACCTCCATTGTCAGGCGACGAACCTGCAGGAAGAAAGATCAACCAACCAAACTGATATAAACACCTATAACATTTACACAATTAAGGGAACAAGATTTATATGCTCTTGGACCAGTCTGACACTTACATTAGTAAGATCATTTTTACAACCAATCACAAATACCATAGACATCTCAAAGGAAAAATAGGATAAAAAATAAATGAATGCACTTACGTAAATAAATAATATTGAGAAGAACAATGTACAAATTAATGATGTTGGGACTATAAAAATTGATTTATTTATGTATTAAAAGAAATACTAATTTATAGAGATGATAATTATGAAAATATGAGATGATTTGAAATTATTATTTATTGATATACATATATGTGTGTGTATTGAATTTATGAACATGTAATCTATCTAATTTAGGATCTACACATTGCATTAATGGTCGAGAGTATTCCAATCACCCTAACTTGGTATTGCATGAATAATTAATTAATACAGAAAATGATCGTGACTCCAATCAACCCAAGACAATTCATGAGGGAAGAAGAAGTGTGAATCGTGAATGTTTTTTTATCAACCTTAAATCAGAGTTAACATTTTATACAAATATACATAGTAAATTATAGGGTATCATAGACAATAAACTAAACATAATACATCTAAAAGGTGTCAAAAATCAATAATGGCAGATGAAATGCACATATTATTGTTTGAGAACCTCAAAGATAATTCATCTTGTATCCCAAATAAAATTAAAATATTGGGTGAAAGAGATGTTTGACTTAAAGTGTGTCCCGCAACAATTTCGAATATAATCAAGAGAGTATTAGAGTATATAATCATCAAGAGAGTATTAAAGTGTATTAAAAAAATTGAAATGATCAATAATTAATAGCGTATCAGTCATACATCTAACAAAGTGAAAATAATCATCAAGCACTTTCAACATTGCACATTGTAAACCTCGGTGCATCAGTGATGTTAATGTTGATGATTTAAACAATCAATTAAATATTTGGATGATTTAAACAGTCAATTAAATCATAGAGACATCCAATATCTCAAGTTGCAATCAAAGAATTCAATTATCCTAAATTTTAAGAAAAAAAGTAACATTAAATATATATTTGCAAATTCTATTCTACCTAATGAACCATATAATATATTATATATGAATAGCAAATTATAAATTCACATATTAGATGGGACACAAGCATTTTATTGAAAAATCAATATCTCATAAATTTAGTGAATTATTAACTTACCACGTTGGTCCCAATTCGGGACCAGACAAAAATATATTTGCTCAATGCATTGAGGTTATGCTGTAATTAATGCTAAACGAAAACACATATGTTTCGGTCCGAGAATTCCTTATCGACTAGTTGCAAATTGCCTCAAGAATTCTGCCTAGGCGAACCAGGATCGGGGTAGCCTAAGCAACCACCCGACACATTTTCAAGTTAAACAGTGTGTGTCTACAATAAGCCAGGATCTCTCTGCATTGAACCCGCTTGTGAATACATTCAGACCCTGCACTTTACAATATCTCCTATCTTCATCAGCAAACATGGAGTTCCTTTGACCTGACGTAGTTTTTCAACTTCCAGATCTCCAGACTTCCCATTGGCTTCTCATAAGCTTCTGTCTCCATTGATACTGATTCTGCCTAGATTCAGCCAGTATCAATTTACATTCAGGCTGCTCTCACTCAATTTAGCCCGCAGTTCTACCCATACAGACAACTGATGTTTCCAACGATCATGCATCTCTCTAAATTCAAACGCTTCTGCTATATTCAGAAGCGGTGGACTAGGTGAGAGGGAGACAAGGCGGCCTCCTGGCATTTAAGCCATTCACATGGCAGCCGGGCGACCGATGGTTGACTCCCGCCTAGGTGAGCGCCTTAACAACTATGCTTAGGTGGCACATCAGATTGGTTGCACTTAAACATCGTGATGAGAATTGAGAACAGTGATAGACGATGGGGTTTATTCAATCATGAAATTGTGTATTAGATGATAATGTTTCATCCATCAGAAAATTGTATACTAGATATAAACATCTGTTGATGATTGATTTTTTAAGATGATAAATCAATCATCAACAGAGGACTAGTCAATTTCTACAGTTATTAAAAAAAATCAAATACAGAAAAACTTTTGATACCTGAGCAGCAATGGCCTCAGAATAGTTGGAGTCACCATCAATCTCCTCAGTTTTCTCTAAGCCTTTAACAAGTTTCTGAAGGAGAAAGCAACAAGCACATACTAAATGAACTAAATTATGTCTTAAAAATAAAATAACTATTCTGATCCTGAGACCAGCATACCCCCAACTGACAAACTTGTATTTGGATTGTTATATAAATTGGAATTTTGTTGTCTAATCATCTAATGTATATAAAGACAGTAACTACAGCTAGAGCAGCTAATCAAAATCCACTACCAACAACAATCACTATAAAACATCCAGCAATATATTATCAGGATAAAAATAGAACAAAATCAATACCTGGAGTTCACCCAATACATCAGATAATTTCCCATTTTTCATCAGTACAGTTCCCGTATAACCTAATTCGTATAACAAATCACATCAAACCTTAAATTTTAGTTACATCAAACTAGAAGCAGTAAAATCCATGTGGCATAGACATCCATACCTGCTCCAGCGATGAGGATGATCCGTGACACTCCTATTCCAGCTTGCATAGCCATTTCGAATTGTAAAAACTAAACCGATATCGGCTCAGTTAGCCTTTGATTTCTTCTGTCTGCGTGTGGAGCCTTTTGACCTGTTTTTTTACCCTACTATCTTTTGTTAGTTAAGGCAAAGGAGTTTAAAGAAAAGGATGATTGTACCTCTACCTCTATTTTGACTCACTTACCAAACCTGAAGAATTTTCACCTCCCGACCGATACAATCCCGACCTTTGGCTTTGGTCTCCTCCAGTGAACCAGCCCTTTCCCCCAATAAACCCTAACTGCTTGATGGCATCCATGCCCATTTCCGTCAATTCACATATACATAAAAGATAAATAATAAATCCTATAAATGGTGACTCTTATGATTAAGGGTTAAAAAATTAAGAATGATTATACGGGGATATAATTTTAACATAATTAATTATGTAAAATTAATAAAATATATAAATGTATTATTGTAATTGAATCACATATATTTTATTTATACATAATTTCATATGTACATATTTTATTAAATATATAATTATGTACACCAAAATTATATATATATCATTATTGCAAAATTAAACAAAAAAAAAACTAGGTACAAATAATTAAACTTGTGCATAATATGTGTACCATAGAAATGTTAGTGCTCTTCTATTAGTGGAAGCATGTTTTATGTCGAGATTGGACACCTTTCCTTCTTATAATTAATAATTAAATATAAATTACATATAATTAATCATTAAAATATTAATAGATACAATTACCAAAAAATATTAATAGTTACAATTATCAAAAACAATATTAATAGATATTTTAAAAATATAATTTATGTTTACATATTTTAAAATTTATCATTTAACTACTGTAATATTAATTTTCATGTTTAAATTGAGTTTAGAATTTCGATTTATAGAATTTTGGTTCATTATTTAATATTTTAAATTTTCGACGGCGTAGCCACCGTAATATTAGTTTTCATCTTTAAATAAAGTTTAGCATTTACGATTTATAGAATTTGGATTCATTATTTAGGGTTTTAATTTTTCGCCGGCATAGCTGCCATAGTATTAATTATCGTCGTTAAATAAAGTTAAGCATTTCGGGTTGTTAAAGTTTGGGTTCATTATATAGGGTTTTTAGTTTTTCGGCAGCAAAGCCGCCGCAATGTTAATTGTCGTCGTTAAATAAAGTTTAGCATTTCGGGTTGTTAGAGTTTGGGTTCATCATAAAGGATTTTAGTTTTTCGGCGGCGAAGCCGCCGTAATATTAATTGTTGTCATTATTATAGTTTAGCATTTCGGGTTGTAGAGTTTGGATTCATCATATAGGTTTTAGTTTTTCGACGGCGAAACCAATATAATATTAATTGTCATCGTTAAATAAAATTTAGCATTTCGAGTTTATAAAATTTGAGTTTATTATTTAAAATTTTAGTTTTTCGGCGTAACCGCCGTAATAGTGATTGTCAATTATATTTAGCATTTAGAATTTATTAAATAATTTATAAAATTTGCCCAGATTTTATTATAAAAAAGCAAATTCATGTTAAATGCTAATTGGAATTCCAAACAGGCCTGACTTCCTAGACCCTGTTTGCAAGTTCTAAAGTGTTTACAGTGAAGGTTTTACTGTGGCAAAAGTTAAAAAAATTGTGTGACAAAATGGAAATAATATGGGATTTTTTTAGTATTTTGGTATTATCGATTTGTATATAGACAAAATTATCTTAAAAGTAATTTTTTAAATAATTACAAAAGGAAAATGCGATTTGTACACTTTTTGTTAACATTAAAATTTAACATACTTTAAATTATAATCACATCGTGACGCCGAATTGACATAATCCATGAAAAATTGATATATCATGGATCAAAACCTCATGACTTTATCGTCTGTAATTTCTAAATTCAGTAATTTCTAAACCCTAATTAAGTATTACTTAATGCTAGAGGAAAATTCAACTAAATTATCAGTGTTGTCAAAATCAAACCGTTGCATAAGGCTTTTGATACTTGATATATTAATTTTTAATCAATGGTGACAATTTTAGTGACGACGATGGGATATTGGTGTAATTTAAAGTATGTTAAATTTATATGTAAAAAAATAGTGTACAAATATCATTGTCTTTTATTATTAATAAATTAATTTATACCTAACATAGCGGAATTCTTCATGTGTGCAAATTCATGCACAATTTTTGTATGACACGATTCATTTTCGAAATTAATTACACAATTGGAAAACTTATAAATAGGATATGAAAATGCTCATGTTCTGACACGATTCCGAGAACTTTATTACTGGGAATTTCTAAATTCATTTATCTTGGTTTAAGTAGTCCTTAATATAGTTTTAGAAATTTCCGGCGACTTCATTGCCGGGACTGTGCCAGAACATGAGGCTTTTCATCTCATGTGTATAAGCTTTCCAATGATGCGACCAATTTCGAAAACGGATGATATCACGCAAAAATCGTACATGGAAATGCACACAAGAATTATACATATGAAGGTGATCTCCCTAACATAGAGTAAGGATCATATCGCCGATACTTTTTACTCAATTATGTCCCCAATTTTTTTAATTGGGTTATCGAAATTAATTACACCGATTATCTACACATAAGAGACCAAAAATCGCATACTTGATCACGCTTCCGACAATTTCATTACAGGGAAATTCTAAGCCACCATAAAATACTACCTAACCTTATGCAAATGATATAACAAAATGACCAGTTATAGAGTCGTCCTATCCTAGACAAACCATATGATTTTTGGTATCATACTGGTAGTTATAAAATTCAAAAATCAACTGGAGCACGTAAAGCAATTAAATAAGAATCCATGAATGGGGCAAGTTAAAAAAAAAAAAGAAATCGCCACCCAAATCTTCTGCTTACTTGTTCGTGCAGTGAAGAGAGAAGATCTCTCGAGATTTTTGTTGTCAAGTGTTGCGGACCAAAATTTATGTTCCATTATTTTTTTTATTTTTTTTAATATTATTTTTTATTTTTGTTTTCCTTGTATGGGTTGGAGAAAATTCCTCACTTGAATCTACACAGTGACGAAACAATCACCCAAGAAGCAATCCACATAAAGGATCACAGATCACAAATACCTTCTTTCTCCTGGTTTCTTGGGAGTGTATTTGTTTGTGTGTGCATCTCCTCATCCACCGTTGAAGAATTCATCATCTTTTTCTATTATTAATTTTTTCTTAATCATTCATCTCGATCGACCCTCGTACAAACCTGATTGCTTCTTGGGGTTGTGAGATTTTTTCATTTTGATCCGTTTCTTGTGAAAGAGCAAAAAATGGGTAGGGTGGCTGTCGGAGCGGCAGTGATCGGGTCCGCTGCGGCTGTGGGTGTCGCAGCGCTGTTGGTGAGGCAGCGGATGAAGAGTTCTGAGAAATGGGCACGGGCTATTGCTATTGTTAAGGAGGTTGAGGAGAAGTGTGGGACACCGGAGGGGAAGTTGAAGCAGATTGCGGATGCCATGACAGTGGAGATGCATGCTGGATTGGTTTCTGAGGGCGGAAGCAAGCTGAAGATGCTGATCAGCTACGTTGATAATCTTCCCACAGGGTAATTTTCTGTTTGATTGTTCTCGTTTTGTTCGGTCCCTTTTTCTTGGGTGATTTGTTGGCGGTTACATATGTCCGTGGTGTTTGATAGAGTGATTCATACATTTTTTTGTGGGATTTTAAGTGCTTTGATCTTGCTGCCAGTTCTCGTAACGTATTATTGGATCTGGCACAAAACTTCCTCGGCATTGTGGTGGAGACACGTTGATATCACTAATATGAAGTATATTTTGTTGACATGCAGAATGTGTGCGAATGTGGGTTTTCTTGTTCTTCTGCTGATATGAATTAGATGTAATTGTGAAGCACGCTCGATTTGTACGTATTTGGTTCGGTTTGACGTGGAAAAGAATGGAGCATACTTGTCAGTTTGATTAGTAGCTATTGGATAATACAGAGAAACTGGATAGTTTCAGTTCAACAGAGCTGAATAGAGCATGTCTGGATAGTGTGTTTCCTTTTCAGAATGTGATATTTTTCTATTTGATTCTGTAGACTGTATATACTCAGAATTACCCTTATCACATTATTTGATCTCAAGAGTTACGAAAAAACCTCATTCCTTCCAACATCATTCCACATCAGTGATGAGGAAGGCGTCTTCTATGCATTAGACCTTGGTGGAACAAACTTCCGTGTATTGCGAGTTCAATTAGGAGGAAGAGATCGGGGTATTGTTCATCAGGAATTCGCCGAGGCATCAATACCGCCAGCATTGATGAGTGAAACTTCAGATGTAAACAATCACCTAGAATTTTCCCTCTTCTCACTCTAAGGCCTGTTTGTGCAGTTACTAATGCTGCTGTGAAAATGATTTCAGGCACTTTTTGATTATATTGCCGAGAAACTGGCAAGTTTTGTTGCTGAGGAAGAACAAATATATCATCAGGCTCCTGGGAGGCAAAGGGAACTGGGATTCACGTTCTCATTTCCTGTCATGCAAACTTCTATAAATTCAGGAACTCTTATTAGGTGGACGAAGGGATTTTCTATAGATGAGACAGTAATTCTTCGACCAGAAAACCACTTTTTCTTTGATTTCTGTACCTTTTATGCTCAATAATTTCTATATTTCTGTTCTTGCATAACAGGCTGACCATTCTCACATCGCTTTCTTAATGAGTCCCTTGATATTTGCAGGTTGGCCAAGATGTGGTTGCTGAACTTACTAAGGCATTGGAAAGAAAGGGTGTTGAAATGCGAGTTGCAGCCTTGGTAAGCATGTTATGTGAAAATGGTTATCTGTTTCCGAGTTTCATCTCTTTAACTTTTTTTGCTCCAGACATAGTTTAACTTTATAATTCTAACTTCTGTGTCAGGTTAACGACACGATAGGAACATTAGCAGGAGGAAGATACACCAACAAAGACGTTGATATTGCTGTAATCTTGGGAACTGGAACTAACGCTGCATACGTGGAACGTGCCCACGCAATTCCAAAGTGGCACGGCCCAGTGTCTAATTCGGGAGAAATGGTTAGCAAATTCTTCCTCCATTTTATCATATATTCCTGCTCTCTATCAGTTTACATTACTAGAAACTGCTGGAATCTTGAGTGTAAGAAATTGAAAGAGGTATTCAGGGCTTGAGTCTTTCATGATTCAGGTTATAAATATGGAATGGGGTAACTTCAGGTGTTCACATCTTCCTTTGACAGAGTATGACCATGCCCTGGATGTTGAAAGTTTGAATCCTGGTGAACAGGTAGAAATAACACGTCTATTATTGTCCGTGTCTCTGTGATGCATTGTGCCTGCATGATGTCATTGATGTGATTTAAGTATTCTTTTACTCCTTCAGATCTTTGAGAAACTAACTTCCGGCATGTACCTGGGAGAAATTTTAAGGAGAATTTTACTTAAGATGGCTGAAGAAGCTTCATTCTTTGGTGATGAGGTTCCTCTCAAACTAAGAAGTGCATTCATATTAAGGTACTCTATTAGTTGCTTATCATATTTGACGATATTGACATTTACCTAGAAACTATTTGATGATATTGATTTAATCAATTTCTCTTTTCTTTTTTCATGTCTGTATGTTTTACAAAACTGATTCCCTTGAGAAAAACTTAACCCGAGCTGTAAAATATTAGGACCCCAGAAATGTCAGCTATGCATCAAGATACGTCATCTGATCTGAGGATTGTGGATGAGAAACTGAAGTCTATATTAGAGGTAATTATGTTTCCATGTCAAGTTCCTGGGAATTCTGCTGTGTGTCATTTTATCGTGAGTCAATGGTCTTTGAAAAGAGTACCATTACATAAATTTCAATTCTGTATGCTTTAGATACCTTCTACAACCATGAAGACAAGAAAAATAGTGGTTGAGCTGTCTAATATTATCGCCACCCGTGGAGCGCGTCTTGCTGCTGCTGGAATCTTGGGTGTCTTGAAGAAAATGGGACGGGATACTCCCCAAGAAGCAGGAAAGAAGACAGTCATAGCCATGGATGGCGGTTTGTACCAGCATTACTCAGAGTACAGAAAGTGCTTAGAGACCACTCTGAGTGAGTTACTCGGGGAGGAAACTGGACAAAACATTGTGGTTGAGCACTCCAATGATGGCTCAGGCATCGGTGCTGCGCTCCTTGCTGCCTCCCACTCACTCTATCTCGGTGAGCAGTCATCCGTGGAGCAATCTTGATCTAAGGTGAACAAATTGTCCAGCTTACTTTCGTGTTTTCCTGCTTTAGACCCCTCCTATAATACTCTGCTGGATGAGGTACGGTATATGATGGTGATGTTAGCTAGAAAGACATCATTTTTCATGGTATATCAAGGAATAAAGAGTTCAATCATGGAGAGATTGATTGTCCATTTTTTGGCTGGACTTCGGCTCTCTGGCTGTGTGGAACTCATTTGGGCATGATTCGTGCTTTTTTTTAAAAATAAAAGTACTTGTATTCAATTCCAAAAGAGTGTTCTCTTAACCAAGATTACAACTATTTATAAGCAATGGCTAATCAATGTATCCGTTTTACAAATCTTCTTCCAACGGCTAGATACTCTTTGGTAATTAGGCAACTTCATTCCTTGATTGTAGCGGGATTCTTCCTTATTGTGTTGTCATGCCAACCTCCTTCTATAGACTATAGGATCTGTGTAGATGACAGACCTCTGCACGGTGGCCATCGGCTTAGTCGCGTCTCTTAAAACTTTGGGAACCGGTTTCGCTGCAACCTTGCTCTTGTTGTCCCTTGCTGGAGTCAATTGAGAACAGCAATGTTGTTGCTCCAACTCCAGCAAGTGGCAACAAGAAGCAAGGTTTCTGACATATCAGCAAAACCGGTTCCCAAAGTTTTAAGAGCCGCGACTTAGCCGATGGCCACCATGCAGAGGTCTGTCAAACATCCTTGGCATGACAACACAATACAATCAAGGAATGAAGTTGCCTAATTACCCAAGAGTATCTAGCCCTTGGAAGAAGATTTGTAACGGATACATTGATTAGCCATTGCTTATAAATAATTGTAATCTTGTCAAGAGAACCCCTCTTTTGGAATTGAATACAAGTACTTTTATTTTAAAAAAAATATGGTATTGCCTTACTGTTCGGAATTACTTCTTTAACTTGAAAAGATTATGCAGGACAGCATTACAATAGAACAGTAGTATTCCATCTAAACCCCCTGTTCTGACTTCTGAGGTTGATTCAAACAATTAACATACACTCAGATTCAAACTTCTCTTTCTACAATCTGAATACAATTACTTGCCAAACTTAGAGTAGTGAATACAACCTTGGAATTCAAGCAACCTACAAGTTCACATTTCTTAGGCAAATACCTTAGCTTCCAAAACCAGTTAGTTAGACACGAAAAAAGGGTTTCTCCAAAATCTTGTCCTCAGGCTGTGACACAGATATGCTTTCAGATCTATTTATGTAGAGAGAGCTTCCCTTGTTTTCCTCCACCTGCAATTGAAAATGATCGCAAGTTGTTTGACTTGATACTTTTGCAAAGTTATTGTTCCCTCGGAGCATTAGAAAGAAGATTAATTATGATTAGAAATGGAAACAAACTCACTTGACAGCTTAGGGAGCTCTGAGCTTTTTAGCACACGAAGCCTCTGGACAGTAGATGCAAACATGCTGCAATTTTTTGTTTTTTTAAGAGTTTGCATATGGATTAGAGACTTCCGTCGAAACATAAGTTATGTAATGCTCAGGTCAAGTTATTTTGATGAATTTTAGGTGAAGAAAAGGCCAATAAAGAGACCAATCTATCAGCAAGTAGCCAAGAATGTTAAACGAAAACAGTTGTGCATCAGATTGATACAGGTGAGATACTTACGGCCAAGGGACATCCCCAACAAGCATCCTGTCACCTTCATTATCTTCATAAACAAGAGTATATTCCCTGTTTCTGTCCAATAAACCTCCGATGACCTTTCTTCCCTGTTCCTCTCCCCTTATTCCCCCAGCAGTAGACTTGTTTTGAGCTACAGGTTATGAAGAAAAAAAAACAGACTTGTTCTATATTAGACTTGCCTTGCAGATTTTCACATGGTTCAATATTTTTTTCATGTTTTAGAGTATATTGTTTGTGCACACATATTGTAGTATGCACTACAATCAACATATTAGCCCCAGCTTGATATCTTTACCTGCAATAAGGTCTTTGAAGAGGTCATGAACAGCATTGGAGAGCTTCTCATAACTATCATAAGCCTTGAGGTCAATTTTTCTTCCAATTGGAACACCATCCATATTGATTTTCACAAACGGATTCTTCTGGCAATTTTCCATATTGTTTGTGTTGCATCCTTTGGCAGATTCGCTGGCAAACTTAGAAGAACTACCCGTTGCAAGATTCTTTCGAAATGATCGAATAGGTGGCCATCCCACCATGGGAGAAGGAGCAGCAGTCCTTTTGTTCATACAATAGTTAGTTTAAGAAATGAGCAATGCTATATTAAAATTGTTGCACTTTATAAATTCCACACAACCACACTCATTTTTTGTGTGTTTGTGATGGTTGCCACATAAGGCTTTATGAAAATATGTACATCTTTAATGACCACAAGTAGTTTAAGGATATGGCCTAGGGTTGTAATGGTACCAAAAATTCAGGCACCTATGCATTTATATTCATGGGGACAGCATGTTTCCGAGAAAATCATTTAGACAGAAGTTGCAACAACGTAGAAAAAGGTTTCGTCAGACAAGGAACCAAACAAAAAGCTGATTCTTGCATAAAACTGGTATAAAGTAAGTGGAAAGACAGGAAAGCCCAGAAGCAAGTTCATTATGGCACAACAGACAATAAAGAGAAACCCCAGCTGCATGGACCACACACTGCGTGCAGAAAAAATGTTGAACAAAACAGAGAATCCACCGTACGAAAACAGAAGATCAAAATGTTGCAAGAAATTGAAAATTGATGCGTACCCTTTCTGTGCGCTGCTGCTGTTGGGTGCAGCTGTATTTTCAGGAGCTTGTAGAAGGTGGTTATTCTTTTCTGAACTTTTGGACTCTCGGGGAAATCTACCGCCACTGGGCTGTGATGCTTCCTTCGTTACAGTAGTTTGCAGCTGAGCCCCGTAATGAGGTGGTTGTAGATGAAGAGGATGCAGATAGCTTGTCGTCCTATGTTGCCATGGAAGCCCCAAGATGGAATTTTGAGAACAGGGATTGTTTGAATAGTAACCAAACGAGAGGAGAGATTCATGGTCTCTGACTCTGGTGTTATTATCAGTTGAAGATGAAGACCAGTCTCCTCCATCTGGTGGAGCAAGCCTCAACTCAAGCTTTTGCTCCTCTGAAATCTCATGGCTTGTTTCTTCTGCTCTGAAATTCTTCTCTTTCTCTATCAAATGAAGAAATTGATGGCACTCATTCTCTTTTCTCGAGTAACTCTCCATCTTAGAAAACACTTCAAAGGGGATGTGGCTGCAGTAAAGCAGAAGCTACGACATAACAAGAAAGAACATTGAAGAAAATACAAAATGTTTTGCAGCAGCAGAATCTTCAATCTTACAATAAAATACTTAACACTTTGGAAGGCCAAAAGGGAATATATCTTCACTGGTACTAGAACCAAGACTTGAGTCCTTAAGATTTCAGAAACTTCCAAACAAACACAGAGTAAAAAGGATGAAAGAGCTACCGAAGAATCTTAAGCCCAGAAGAAACAAGAACTTCAACAACCAAGAGCCCTCATTTCAATCTTGCTTTTATATCTGAAGCAAATATTTGGCTTTGGTTTACTGGTTGTCTATGTCTATCCTCATTTCTCTCTCTCTCTCTCTAATCAATACACTGCTTGCTTGAAGAAGCCTTTGGTAGGGTAGGGTAGAGTAGAGCTTTCTGAAACCACAACCAAAGGACAAAAAGAAGATAAAGGGAAACTGAAATATAAAGAGACAGAGGCAGCAAGAAATATAAAAAGAAACATCAGCACAGACATTCTCCGTTCGAAGCACCTCCAAATTGGGAAAAAAAAAAAGCATAACCAAAAATTATACCCAACTACTAACCACACTTCCCACAAAAATATGGACGGTGTCGTTGGGCTTGGGTTCAGGATGCGAAGCACAGTCGTTTTTTTTGTGTACTTGCAAGGTATCGGCCCGCAGCTTCCCTTCCGGATGAGCACAGTAAGTGATAAAGGACTGGCCAAATGTTTCTCTTCATTCACATGAATGGCAATCGAATTCTCAACCTCATACTTAAGAAATAGGTTAAACAGACCCGTTTTATAAACCGGGAATGCACTCAAAAATACTCAGCGCTCAAGAATTCAATACACTGCCCCACCCAGAAACATTCTCTTTAAAAGCCACTTTAAAGACTGTTTATACCTAGATTCGAGTGACCCTTTAGTTTATTTCTGTAGAAAAATGAAGATTATAGTATTGTGAAGATTAACAATCAAAAAAAAAAAGAGGATTAACAATCAATACATTGTATGCATCCATTCCATTACATAGTTTCCGAATAAAGAAGCTTGATCCCATCATCTTGTCTACCTAGTGGGCAAAGCATGCGGTAACAGTCACAAGCCAAAGCAGCTATTTTTTACGGATTCATAATTCTCACTCAAAAGGGGACGAAATAAAAAATTCAAAAAAGGCCTATATATATACCCAAAGAAGAATCTTCTTCAAATCTACTAATTAAATTAATAGGCATCATGGATGGTGGCACAGAGATAGAATTTGGATAGCTTCTTGACGATTCTATACAAAATTATATAGTCTTGGAAAAACTTATTTGATACATTCAACTCTTTTTTCCTAGTCCATGAAGTAGGTTTAAGTTGTTCCCCCAAAGTCAAGTAATTTAACTGCCATTCTAGCATCCATACTAAGATCAATTTCGACTTTTTGTCTCAAAATGGCATCTAACGTCATCTCTTACATCAATAATACATTCAACACATCAACATCTCTTATCTTACATTAAGGATTCAGTCCTAAGGGTTGGATCGATTTCGCGGTGTCTACCCGACATGCAATGCAATGATAACTCGGGAATCATAATCAGAGTTGGATTACAACTATTGGAGCTTGTCACGTGCTTGTACATGCATCAATGATACAATACAATACCCAAATGAGCCGAATGGATTATATCCCACGTTTTTCATACATGTACATATCTATGTATGTGTCCATATTGGGAAAGAAGAAAAGTCCATTCTCCACTAAGAAAAATAAGTTGAAGGTCAATTTGATGTTTGTTCCATGGAAAGAGACTTTACATATCTGCTCCTGTACATTGTAAATGGTAGGTCACCCCATTTGGGTCTTATCTTTTCTTTGTGCTCTATACTTCATCTTTTGTAAGATGTAGCAATCAAAAGTTGGAATTTGTGCTACAATTGCCATGATTTTTCTTCTTTTCTTTCTTATTATTCACCCATTATTCCACTATATCCACACTGGCTAGAAGAAATATGGTTTTCTATCGACAACTGGTCACATCTATATATTATCTCAAGCATGATTGTTTGAACTACATAACCCTTTTGCTTTTGTAGTAATTCAACCAGTCCTATCTCAGTTTATTACACTCTTTTAAATTAAGGCAAAGAAGAAAAATAACACTGAGAGCTTGTGCCAAGTTTTACAAATTGAGACTGAAAAATTGATTTTATTTTTTTGGATAGTTAATGTTTTTTTTTTGTAGGTAAGAGAATTTTATTGTTGTATGTAAATATTTACATGTATCTTTACATATGTACACTTATCTTTGAGCCTCTTTTTTCAACTCATTTTATACAAAAAACAGGCTCGCGGGTCCATTCCCCCAGCCCAAATGCCAGGCCCAAAATCCCCTGCGTTCTCATCGTCAACCATAGACGCCGTTGGATTTCCTCCAAGATCATTTGAGAGTTCGGATCTTCCTGCTGGAAAATAGCAGCATTGTGCGCCTTCCAGATCGACCGGAAGGTGAATTACCAGTAAGCCGACCATATTTTCCGGATTTGAGGAGGGTATTGTAAAACCTGATGTTGGGAGATGAGGACTATCAGATCATCCGGGAGTACGAATGGCAGATTGAGCCAAATGACGACTCTACTCCAAATTTCTCGAGAGATCTGGCACTGTACTAGCAGATGAGAGACAGATTCATGTTCCTCATTGCATAGATGGCATATTATCGTTGCAGCAGTCACTCCCCGACGAAGGAGATTGTCAGCAGTGGGGATTTTGTTTTGGAGGGCTCTCCAGCAGAATGCTCCAATCTTTGAAGGTATGTGGACACTCCAAATTTTGCCCAAGGTTTCACTGTTTGCATCCTCTTCCCATTCAGTAGCCATCAGTTCTTGATAGATTTCTGCATTACAGTACATTTGTGTTGTCCATTGCCAGCTATCCTGTTCAGTTGTTCGTGAGGGGGCTTGATTCAAGGTGAATAAGAGGGCGTTTAGCTGCTCTAATTCAGGACCAACACAATCATGATTCCAGGTTCCAGGACCACCTCCAAGTCCTCCAGGTATAATCAAAAAATCCTTTGTCTGTCAATGTGGAATCTTTGTCAGTTGCATTCGTGAATAGGGTTGGGTATTCTTCTGCTAGCGGTTTATCAACCAACCAAGTATCTTTCTAAAATAGGAACGTCTCCCCATTCCCAACTTTCCTTAAGAGTTTAACCTTCAACCAATTAGCAGAAAGCTCGTGCTTGGATAGGTCCTGCCACCAGACCGATTGGTTCCTAGTATGCTGGACATTGTGAACTGAGATGGGTCCGTACAATGAGGTTAGTACGTGCTGCCATAAACTGCCTGTGTCAATGAACAACCTGAAAGCCCACTTGCCCAATAGGGATAAGTTGAACTGTTTTATAGATTTGAACCCCAGACCTCCTTTTTTCACAGGGTAACATAGTTTTCTCCAACTTATCCAAGAGATCTTTCTAGAGCCGTTTGTAGTTTCCCCCATAGGAATTTACGCATTATACTATCCATTTTCTTAATCACAACACTAGGAGCCTTGTATATGGATAAATAGTATAACGGATTTGATGACAAAACGGATTTTACCAAGGTGATTCGACCTCCCATAGATATGTAGCGTTTCTCCCATCCTTTGAGCCTGTTGGATAAAGCTTCCAAGACCGGATTCCAAGAACTGATCAGCCTGGGATTAAGTCCAACTTGCACTCCTAAATATTTGAATGGAATAGTCCCTGAGTTACAGTGCAGTGCCTCAGTCTGACTCACTGCCATCTCTTCAACCACATTTCGTGATATTAAGCTGCTCTTAGAGAAGTTCACTTTGGGTCCTGAGATGAGTTCAAAGATTCTAAGTACTTTCTTCATAGCCAGAATATCTTCCGTAAAGCCATTCCCGAATATGATGGTATCATCAGCAAATTGTTGTTGAGTCACTTTCACTTCGTTTTCACCTGTCTTGTAGCCAGATAGAATCCCTTCAGCAGTGGCTCTAGAAATTAATTCATGTAGACCTTCCGCTGCAATAGCATAGAGGAGGGGCGATAATGAATCACCTTTCGTAGCCCTTTGTACATCTTAAACTCGCCACAAGAGTTACCGTTCACTATAATAAACATGTATGCTGATTCAACACAACCTCTTAACCATAGTATCCATTTGTTACAGAATCCTTTTGCCTCCAACATTTGCCATAGATAGTTCCAATTAACACTATCAAATGCTTTTTGGAAATCGACTTTTAGGATAGAGCAGCCTTTTTTCTTCCTTCTAGCTTCGTGTATTACTTCATTTGTTAGCAGAACACTATCCATGATATATCGTTTATGAATGAAACCGGTTTGGTGGGGAGAGATTTTTCTTGGCAATATTCTGCTCAGCCGAATAGATAGAACTTTTGAAAGCAGCTTGTATATTGAACTCACCATAGAGATTGGCCGAAAGTCAGATATAGAGCTTGGATTAGGACTTTTAGGAGCTAAGGCCACCATGGTAGCATTCAATCCTTTTGTGATTTTTCCTCCCTGTCATTTGAATAGTTAATGTGGTTGAGATAATTTGCACTCATGATTTATGAGTACAATTGTCACACTTACTAGGTCAAGCTCTATTTAACCTACCGAAAAATAGATGCACTGAATTTTTCAATACACATGATATTTTTTATTATTTATTCCGATTACAAACTCCGAAAGGTATTTTTACTTCATTTTTTTTTCATATTTTTACTTCATTGTGGCCGTGGTTGTACCAATATTAATAAAATATATAGATGGATTGATAACATATCCCGGACAATTTTTATTTTATTTTTTCCTTTACAATAATTTACAATAATCATTCATCAATATATGCGAAAAAATAGCAAAAGGAATATATTCAAAGAACATCAATAGACGGCAACCAGTGCTTTCTCTTTAGCGAACTTGGGCACTTTGCCTGATTGAGAGATGTGACTAAAGTTGCTACTTACCGAACAAGAAGCAAAAGCATCCCCATCTTTACCATTTGTCCATGTGATGATCATTCATCTAATGGTTCATCATTACGCCATTAGGAAAAATTTCATGTTAATGATCTTAGGATAGACTTCAGGCTCTCAGGAATTGACAAAATAAGAGAGTATTTATTACGCCTAAAAAAAGAAAAGAGAACTTTCGCTAATCATAATATGGCCGATAACTATTGTTTAACTTCAACTAACAACATGCGCAACGTTTCCAAATAAATAACATCATCCCAATTAATTTCAAACTAGGCTACCCTTTTCTTCCACTGAATGGAAAACTAACACTTCCATTCCAGCCGCAATGGAAACAAAATTGAAACAAAATCAAGTACACATACTGATGAAAGAAGAAAGAATATGGAGGAAAGAAGAAATTGCTATAATCAGACAGAGACATATTAACAAGCAAGTACACATACTGATGAAAGAAGAAAGAATATGGAGGAGGCACCATTTTATGCGTCTCTTCCATTTCACTCAGACAGGTCATCGTCAGCCCCGCTGAAATTATCACCGTCTGTGTCATCTACGACCCGGCGGAGCCGGTCGTGGCCTCCATCACCGCCATCCTTTATGCCTCTTGAGCTCATGTGATGACCACCTATTGATGGGGCATAATCCTGATGCACAGAAGAAGAATGAGAAACATATTCATATACAACGTATGTTCAGACATATGTGCCATATAAATGTAATGAGTATGAGATGAATCTGTGGAAACGTTACTCATGAGATGCAGGATAATAATGTAGCGTAGAATTAATCATCACCGGGTAGAATGTCTTTAGGTTGTTTAAGAAGTTGAACCCATAAACATTGTAACTTTCACGTACAATGTTTGAACATTCACGTACCTCTTCATCTCGCAATTCCAAGGCAGCGACAGTTGATCGCCTCCTCACTTTTACAGATCTTGGAACAGGGAAATATCCGGATTCGTCGCTGGGTTTTCCATCTCTAGCCCGCTTTTTCCTCAGAATGAGCTTCGTTGGAAGAGGCTACATCAAGTCAAGAATAATCTGTGAGCATTTATATCCATTATGGAAATCTGCAAGCTTAGTTTGAAAAAAAGGGAGAATTCTAGCACAGCCATGGTATATAGTCTGTTTACTGAAAAGGGTTGCCAAACTTACTGCAGTCTTTCCAAAATAAGCTGATCAGAATCAAATGAAAATTAACGAACGATAAGAGACTAACCAAGTATTTCGCATCGGATTCACCAAATGTGACAAGATATGTCGTAGGATCATCCACATCATCACCACGGACCTGTCAAGTTGACAATAGGGAATTAATATGAGAAGCAGCTCAAACTATATAATTACAGTAAAGTGTTTACATAACGTACATCCCAGTGATACTCGCGAACCCACGAATATGAGATATCTTCGTTTTCATCATA
Source organism: Pinguicula primuliflora (assembly GCA_025802335.1). Classification (NCBI taxonomy): domain Eukaryota; kingdom Viridiplantae; phylum Streptophyta; class Magnoliopsida; order Lamiales; family Lentibulariaceae; genus Pinguicula; species Pinguicula primuliflora. The sequence goes on from JAOYMZ010016291.1 coordinate 26,644, forward strand.
CATGTCCTTCTCTATCTGCCAACACAAGAATTTATGAGATCTCAAGAAAAAACAAAATGCACAATTCGACATATCTGCTCATCTTCATTCAATGAACTTCAACCTCATTGATTGATGGTGCCATGTAAGCCAAAAATTTGTCTCCCTTCTCACCACCTGAGGTTGAGGTATAACTTTTCATAATTGCCTGCATATCATCAGAGTTGTTATGTTCTAGATATTCAAATAACTACTATATGGAAAAGATTATTCTACAAAAAAAACTTAGAAAGTAAGCTAGTGGAAGAAACGAAGAAACAAAAAGGCCCCACAAGAGGACCAGTTTACTTACAATCACACTGCTAAAGCAGAAAATTGTGCAAGGTTAAACGGACAACCTATTTAAAAAACGGCCTGAATTTAAAAAGAGCAAAACATATATTTTGGATGTTATATAAAAAGCTATATGAGTGAACGGGGCAAAATTACCAAGTCCATGGTCCATGTGATTTTAATAAATGTTGAATTACTACTTACTCTTTGTTCATACTCTTCACGGTCTGCTGCGTTTAATCTTCCATAGATTTCGGAATCTACTGTAGGAGCACTGTCAAAAGTTGCTGTCACAAATTGATCATCCCACCTGGAGAATAACAAAAATCAGGAGATTAATGAACTCAGAACAAGTTGAATAGCCACTGGCACAAATCCCAAACTTTATCTGGAAGGCGTGTCTCGGCTATTCATTGGAAAAAGCAAGTCAAAAAATGTTGAGATCCATTTTCTTTCATTGAGAAATGGCAGCCATAATATACTATCGAGTTATAAGCAATTAATTGACAAACGAAATACGCTATATGTGCCAAAATAAAAGAGAGAGGATGGTTAGGTATTCTGGTAGCAACTTTTCTCTATGATTCCACATGCACAGAAAAGAGATTCAATCTTTCGGATTATGAATGTAGCTGCAAAGGGTCGGTCAGATACCGGTCAAAATCAGGAAACAATGGGAGAATCCTTTTTGGCTGTAGTCGCGGATTGCTTGCATGGACAGGCTTGGATTTGCAGGCCTCAAATGAAGCAGCAATATTCTTAATTTGCTTTTCCCTGAATAAAAGAAACAAACTAAATTAAATATTACAGATACCCATATGTATGAACAGTCACCAAGGTAACTAACCTACTGTTGAGATTGTCCAAAAGATCACGGTCCCTAGACTCTCTCAAGTCTTTAGCTTGTTTTTCAGTAAGAGACTGTAACATAAATAATCAAGTCAAATAACCATTTACTTTGCTCCAACCCAATCCAAGAATGTAACAAAACTGTACCTGCTTAGTTGACTCCATACTGAGTGGAGATATATACTGAGTTTTGACAAGCCACGAAACACCTTTGTCCGTGGGCCTTTCCTTTCTTTTTATACCATCTGTCTTAATTGGGGTAATAAGATCATCATCATGCAACAACTCCTCATCTTCTGGATCAAGGGCCATCGTTTCGCCCTTGGGAGGGCTGGTGGAGGAAGATAATCATTAAATTAAATCCTAAGAACGCCATACGCTGGTCAAGAAGGACAAAGCAAAATGAAGATCTAAAGATGATTACTTGTATACACTAAGATCAAGGAGATCCAAGGGTATCCCAAGATCTGGTTCCACGTATAGCTGGGGCTTCCAATTTTTTTCCAATGAAGTAATTTGATATTTGCAGTATCTGTAAATAATCAGATTCAGACATTTGTTAAAATTTCCCAGATGGGAAAGAAGAAGGAACCACAAGTCCATTAGGTTTTCCCTATTTCCCAAATGGACTAAAAGTGTAATGCTACTAGTCTTGTGATTTTACTCCTTTTCAATTTCTCATTAAATGCACCAAGGATGACTATTAAAAGTACTAATTTACGTCTCAGAAATTATTTTTTAATTTCTGAACATCAAGTCAATCTACATAATTGACCACTGGAAACAGAGAGAAAATAAAGAAGATAAAGTTTGATTTCTTATAGATATAGATCAGGACCATCACATAGAAAATAAGAAAATCAGCACAGAAGGACGACTTTAGGGCTTATAGTTTCTTTAAAAAAAGCCTAAAGGACGAGATTGTGGTTTTATATGGATAGGAGTACAACAAGTAGCAAAGAAATGGAAAGCATTATCTATCAGTAAGAAATATACATTAACAACTACATATTTAACCAAAAGGTTTCTTACCTGTCTGGATCTCTTTTTAAAGTCAAAAGTTTCATCTTTGCAGATGGATCGGGTAGTTCATTACGGAACCTGAAAAATTATACCCGAATTTTAAGTGGAAATTAGAAAGATTAAAAGACCATATTCACTTCCAACTGTAAGAGCAAAAGTTTAATAAAGAGAATAGCTATTGGAAAGAAAAAGCAAGTTCGAAATGAAAAAGTTTCCTCACTTACATTTACCCAAATTGTGCCCTTTTAGTAGCAGAGTACAAAACCAAAGTTATACATTATGAGCGGACAAATTGAATGAAGCTTTAAACAGCAAATTTCTGTGCTAAATAATTTGATTTTGGTGCATCAAACTTATTAACTATATACAAGTTCAGTATACATCATTAATGCAGAAAGATGTCTAGAACCTAGCAATACCTCATTTTCCCAATGAAACCAGACTTCTTCAACCTATTCTATAGAACGCAATTTCAGATTCTTTGAATAGTCAGAGAAACATGGTAGATTCATTGCGACAAACCATATTAAATAGGAATTACAATAAGATGTTTGGAGTGGGGATGATAAGAAAAATACAACGGTACATAAATTTGTATGACATTTGAGATATATTGAGAAAAAATGAAGATGCTTCGTAGGGATGCATTAAATCCAATGACGGCACATTTATATTGTGAGCAAAATTTCTACAGATTTATAGCTTTTTTTAACCCAAATTCCAAAGTACCAATAAATCACAAAAATGTTGAACTGCCATACTGAAACAACCAGATTGTTACTAGCAAGGAATATCAGGAGCAAAGGATTGGTATAATCAGATAATACTATGCATACTAGGAGCGCGCTGTAAAAGCGGCAAGGCAATAAAAGTAAACATGAACCACTAAATTTCGAATGAAAATATGCATCTATCCATATGAGACATAATATATTTGTCATGGAAGTCCATCATCATGCCGCAGGCAGGAAAAAAAAGATAAGCTGCAATTATGAACATGATATGACACTCACTTCATCTTGCAGAGGAATGTTGTCGGCTTCTTCAATCGGTTCTCAATTCTGTCGCCGGTCAGTATTGGAGTACTCTTTCTGTCACCCATATGTGATCCACTTATAGACCCATGGCCCTTGACCCCAGAGGATAACATTTGTGTCTTCTGCAGCACCTTATTTTGCGATTCCCTCAGATGCTGCTTCATTTTCTCCTCTTGTTTTTGTTTTTCATATTCTCTCTTTTTCCTTTGCCTCCTTTCTTCCTCTGTCTCAACTCTACCTGATGCCTCATGTCCAGTGGCTCTTTTACCACTTACTGGAAAAGGAGGCTTGTTGTCCGTTTTAAAGGAAGTCTCAGGATTGGCTTTAACCTCCTTATTGACACCTGTGGGAGCTACCGCAGAAGGCAATGGTGGGGTAGGTGAAGGTTGTGATGGTGGCGGTGGCGGAGGAGGTGATGAAGGAGGAGGAGGAGGTGGTGGAGGCTGATCAAAATGAGAATATTGAGATGGTGGGTAGTACGCAGGAGGGGCTGGGGCAGCAGCCGGTTGTAAAGGTGGAGGCGGAGGAGGATAAGAAGAGGGATCCGGTGGTGGAGGTGGTGGTTGATAGTGAAATGGCTGCTGTTGCGTTTGGGGAGGAAACTGGTTTCGTGGTTGAAGATTGAAGTGCTGCTGTTGGTGATAATTTGAACCAAGGTTTGCCTGGGAATAGTTCTGATTGTAACTGGAAGCCTCACCGGAGCTATAGGGACCCCAATTCTGGGAATACTGATTGCTGCCATGTACAGGCAGCGGAGGTGGTGGGGGCTGCAGGGGGGTCTGATTCATTGGTGGCGGTGGCGGCGGCGGCGGAGCAAAGGTTGATTGAGGTGGGGGGTGGAACGGGCGGTACGACGCCATTACAGGATTCTGAACCAAACAAAATCCCGATTCCCTTTAATAAAAACAACGCAATGCCAAGTCTGTCACGTACGGCAACAAAAATCAAGTCGTCTTCCACCCCGAGAAACGCGGCCAAAAAAAAAAAAAAACTAGCGACGGGTTTCAGAGGAAAAAATCAAATTAAGCTACATCAAGCTCATTAGCAATGGAATTCTCCAGGTAAGTTAGCAACGAAATTCAATTTCTTTATGCAATCAAAGAGAACTCCATGAATTGGAAACCCTAACTATCGCTAAACAGGTTCATAAAATAATCAAAGAACGCAAGAAACTAGACAACTGAAAACTTACCGCGACAATCTCCTCTCAAAATCGATATTTTGAGACGCTGTAATCCAAATCTCAAAGAATATTGCAAGGATTGTATAGGAAATGTCAGTAAACCGAATAACAGCAATAAATAATCGAGCACTCCCCTCTCTTCTGCTTTTCTACCACACAAGCGAGGAATCTAAGTCTCTCAGGAGCAGGCGCAGTTCCCACATTTATAGAACAGCCCAACTCCGTCGTGGTGATTATAGAATCCCAATTCCAAGCGGATTCTTGTTACCTGACAAAAATCACGGCTGTACCATCAACTGAAAGGGTAAGTACTAGCACTAGATTTGGTTATATGATGAGGGTCATGATAGCTTGGGCAAGTTTGACGTGAAAGGAAAAATTCACATCAGCTCCAGTTTGTGAGAATGTACAGAACAAGGATTTCACTTCCACGGTCCACCTTCGAAGCTCAAATTCACTTCACCTTGGTAGTAGTTTTTTTTGGCCGATCAATCATGAGATTAATGCAAACACATACTCCGAACTCGATAAAGCTCGAACCTTTAGCATGTGGACATATTTAGCGTTCGAGTTTGAATAACCATTGGGAACCATTTTGGCTGATGGGTAACCAATATGTGTTTGGAGATAAGCAAAGGAGGCCTTGGGTTGAAAGATTTGGCCATGAATGAGGCGCTGCTCCTGCATGGAGATGGAGAACAGAAGCGGATCATTTATGGCAGATGCTAATTACAGAGAAATATACAAAGGAAATGGACTATTTGGTCGAACAGATCTTGGTCACTCTACCTCATAAGGTGTCATGAACATCGAGTGATATCTGGACAGTACCTCAAACAAATTCAAGTCAAGCATAACACTAGATGGATGTACAGTACACACTGGTGACAAAGCATTGCTTTGGTGCATAAAGTGGCTGGGTGAAGGCACATTAGCAGAATTATATCCTATGCTTTATAGCCTGGCAATTGATCCAAGAAAAAAGCTGAAGGAGTCATATGCCTCTGATGGAACGCAACTCCAATGGAATGTCACATTCAGGCGTCCGCTAAGAGTGTGGGAATAAAAAAAATTTAGGAGTTAAATGCTGACTGCATTCATACCTGAACCTGGCTCAGATAATGTGATTAGGTGGAATCTACGCCCAGAAGGAAAGTACTCTATTTCATCTGCTTATAAGAAGATCAGTGAGTCGAAGCAGGACAATACAGCGGAAGATGGAAATTTCCTTATAGCGCCACTAAGAGTCCAAACATTCGCTTGGCGATAACTAACAGGGCGGATACAAAGCATGATGAATTTTCAGAGTCGAGGTGTTCCGATTGAACCAGCACACATGCTCCGTGTATGGTGTGTTCGATCTGAAGAAAAACTAGAATATCTATTCTTCGAGTGTGAGAACTTTAGGATGATATGGACAAAAATCTACTTGTGGTTTGGTCTGACGGAAATAACAGATACACAAGATCCTCATGGCCACTTCACAGCACATATGAGCAAGCTGAGAGGTAAACAAGGAGATTTGTTAGTCCATATGGCAAGTAACAGTATGATATATTTGGAAGGAAAGAAATGTGTTTCGATTTGATGAGGAAGGATTGGAGGATGTGTCTAATACTATCAAAGCATCAACATGGTTGTGGATGGAGGCCTACGGACTCACCATCGGCTCAGCTGAGTACACAATTTCAGACTGATATCGATGCTTGGTATTGCATTCCAATTTCCTGTTTGCTTTTAAATCTCCGTAAATTTTGTATTATATGGCGTCCATGTATTGTACTCATGAAACAGCTACAACAGCAGATTTGGGGAACCTTGATATGTAAAGTTCAATTAATTTAATGAATGAAATCACTCACTTACCCAAAAAAAACTGAGATCATGAGACTTATACAAGCACACACTCAGGACAGAGTAAAGCTTGTCAAAAACTCGAACCTTTGGCATGTCCTGTGCCATGTATGTAGCCCCAACTTGTTTGAGTTTGTTGAACTGCATAGTTAACTTTGGATTGTTTTATCGAAATTTACTCTTCCTGTATTCAGACCATCATCCTCAACTGATACCAAATGGAACTTCAATGAAATCGGTATACAGCTGCATATGTTAGAAAATCCACGACTTATGATGACATTTTTCTTAAGAGGTATGCTATGAAGAAACAGATCGCAGAAAATCACAGCCCTCGGAACCTCAGCAACAATTCAAGCCAATACTGATGGGTTCGCCAGAGTACAGAACCTTTTATGCTTTCAACACCCTAATCCTACTGAATTTGAATATGAAGCCAGTGTTGGAACTTGGATTTGCTGGAGTGTCTGTCTATCAAGATCAACGGTAGTTGCGGTAGTTGGGGCTGTACATACAGCTTTCCGCGTACGCAACCAGGTTCTCTGGTTGCGGGAGACTAGTCGCCAAACCTGTATTGACACAGTATGGAGATTGTAGTATTATGGAATGAAGCTGCTTGTGTTGATGAAGGCATTGATAAACTTTAATATCTGCAAGAAGCCATGTTACCGAGTTCATAAGCTTTAGCTGCTACTCTGGCTGCGATCTGAGCCGAGATCTTTCGGATGTTTGAGAATGGTGGGTATATGAGTCCGTTGTCCAAGTTATCCTGGTTAACCTGATCTGCTAATGCTTCAGCTGTTTCGGCAAACAAGACATCAGAACCTTGTTACTACTCAAATCAAGAAATGACCATTCAGGCTTCATTTGTTACACTAACAAAACCCGAAATTTGAAATTAAGGAATGTGATCTACTGTAGACATCAGAGAACTTACAAGCTGCAAGCAACATATCATCGTGAACTCGGATTGCCCCAGAGATGATCAGGCCCAGACCAAGTCCAGGAAAGATGTAAGCATTATTTGCCTGAAACGTGTATTAATTTCTCGAATCAGTGCAATAACTTCCAGAACATATAAGCTTCGATAGATTGTTTTTCAGATGAGAACCTGGCCAGATGCATAAACTTTGCCATTATATTCGACCGGGCTAAATGGGCTCCCGCTAGCAAATATGGCTCGGCCCTAGATTAAATTGCGTACAAGAGAAGAGTTTTAGTCAAAGAATGGTAAGATATCAAATCCGAACACAAAAAAATGTCATTGCCATGACGAAAAGTGTCTGATCACCTCACTCCATCTATAAGCTTCTTCAGCGGTACATTCTGACTGTGAGGTTGGGTTGGAAAGAGCTAGAATTACAGGTTTCTGAGAGCCAATAAGATGCAAATGTCGAGCAACTTGAGTGAATGTTCACAAAGGACTGTATAAGTGTTGATTTATATTAGACAACAATACCTCATTGAAGAAGGACATCGCCTCAATCACTTCTCTGGTAAAAGTGTTTCCGGCTCCTGATGATCCTATTAATATTGTTGGTCTAATGGCCTGCTTGGACAAGATTTTTCGTGTACTGGTTCCAAGTTGAGAGTATGAAAAAAACTAGAGAATTGCCAAAACACACCGCTCCCCCACACCGCATTTGCACCACATACTCACAAAAGTGAGAGTGGGCCCCACATGAGTGCACATGTGCTCATGCGGTGCTAAAACAGTGTGCGGGAGCGGTGGTATATAGCAGCTCTCAAAAAACTAACACCCACATACAATTTCTTTTCCAAATAAGATCACGCCTGAACCTAATAGGCCATTGCTAGTGAAGGGGCTGCTCTTAGTTTCGTGCTAAGAACTCGACATCATAACAAAGAGTACAAAATTATCCACATTATGTGCCTGCATTCTATTCCCATCTCTCATTTTCAATAAATTGTAAGCAAAAAAGGGGCGGGGGTGCTAAGAACTCGAATGCACACACCTTCACTGCATGTAACAAAGTCGTGATAGTTTCATGTTCATGGGCCCAGGGCCTCTTGAAATGCTGAAGTGTTTCCATGCGTGATCTAACAATCAAACCCTGGGACAGATACGGTTGGCGGAATTCAGACCCACAGATGGATTCATGAGGACAGAAATATCAAAGAAGCGGCATCCAATACCTTTGAGTCAACAAGCCAAATATTCCTGCGAGCCTCTTCCAATGGAACACCAGTCTGGATGTATAAACGTACATAACTACTCCGAGAAGGCAAGTTGGGAAAACTCGATGTGAATATGCAAAAGATAGTCAATATTCTTTCACCTGTTTCGCGATTTGAAGAGCTATGAGTTCAGCAATACCCGTTCCAGCCTGCATTCAATAGCAGGACAAAACAAACACGTCAGACCAATGAAGAGAGAAGCCACAAAATAATCAATATGTTTTGCAGTGGACACAATATGAGATCCCAATCATATTAAGAAAAATCTAAGGTACTGACACGATAAGAAGTCAATTCTGTAAGTGCAAAACTAGTTCGATTTATCATGTAAAATCAAATTAAATGCAAGCTTTAGAAACTATATATATTTGTGTGAGAAAATGAACCTCTCCAGCTCCAAGGAACAAGAATCTATGTTCAGCCAAAGTGCCCCCTACTAAATTTAGTGCGGCCATAAGGCCAGAAAGTACCACGGATGCCGTGCCCTGACAAAGCAAAGTCGGAAAACAAGAAAAAACAAAAAGAATGAGGAGATAATTTCGAAAAAATAGATACAGTTAATGCAAGGAATAAAATGTTTCAATTGCCTGAATATCATCATTGAAAACGAGATGACTAGTTCCATACTTAGCAAGGAGATCAAAAGCATTGTGATTAGCGAAATCTTCAAACTGCAAGATCGCCGAAGGAAAATGTGGTCAACAAAC
>JAOYMZ010016292.1:0-19518 GCA_025802335.1 Pinguicula primuliflora
AAATCAAAAGCAACAAAAAAAAAGAAGAAAACACCCAAAACGATTGGTCCAGCAGAAAATGATTTGTACTCAAAACGGCTGCAATTCCATAAATTTATGAGAGAATGGTAGTGTGGTTTAATGAGCTAAATTGTATAAAGAGATATAATAATACTATTCCTTCCACGTTTTATTATCCCAGGGTACAATGTGTGAATCTCCGTTAAACGTGATAACGTCGTCGTAACATCATCAAAACTTGAACGTATGATCTTCTATGTATAAAGTTTCTAATGATGTGCCCAATTCTGTCAACGGGCGATCCTATTGGCCGGAATTGAATTGAGGGAAGAACTGACGGCTAAAAATTGAAGGGTACACAGTCGCCACCTATATTATATTATATATAATTTTAATATTTGTACACTTAAGTTAAAACAACGTCGTAAACGAAATCATTTTGATTTGTATACTCAATTCACTTCTAAACGACATCATTTTGACAGTATAAAATCTGTCAATACGTTTAGCTAAAAATCCCACGGTACAATTTGAGATGGGAGATAGTTTTCCTAAAAAAGGTATGAAGCATGACTCGTCCACTACTTATGTGATTCTTAGTATTCTATCTACCCAAGTCTTTCCTAGTCAAGAATCTCCGCGGGGCATCGTCCTGAGACAGCACAGCACGATGCGGCATTAGGATATAGGAGTCCCATTTTCTGCTGACGTTTCAGCTTTTCTTCCCTATCTCCACCATTAGGGGGAGAGTACCGCTATCTTGATACAATATTTTATATGTAAAAACATAGAGACAATGGCTTTCCTGAAATATAAGGAAACATCAAACATCTTTATTTTATTGCATCAAACCCTTCCCAGTTCCCATCCCCTGTTCTGTTCTTGGGGTTTGCCTGAAAACAAGTATGGTGGCAAGGAAATTTTGTGTAGAAACTGAGAAAGAAACCCGTGTGTCTGGTTCTTACATTCGCAGCCTCGTTAAGCAGTTCACAGAATCTAGAAGAACAAAGGATTTCTCCAAATCTAGTGAGGATTTGGATGGAGACAGAGACAGTGAAGAAGCTTCTTTTGGTGGCGGGCCGGAGATTTTTCAGCCGATGAAGAAAGTGAGGAGAAGAACTCGGGCCCGCCGGCCCTACCAGGATAGCCTGGTGAACACGGCTGAGGCACGAAGGGAGATTGTGAAGGCTCTCAAGCTTCACAGAGAGAAGAAACAAGTACGGCCTGAAGTTCAGACGCCCGAGCCCGAATCGGTCTCTGTTTCGAGTTCAGGACATCACTTGTTTCCTGTCGGGCTGTACCTGTATTCTTCTTCTTCTTCTCCAACTGCGCCGCTTGCAGAAATCCCCAGGACACCTTCGTTGTCATCAGGCTCCTTGGGAATTGAGTTCCCAGGCCTGAGGCCCGAAGCTGAGGAGCTTTTTAGCTTCCCTTCTGATGAAGCTATGGAGTTCCCAGCCTGGTTGGATGCAGATAATGATACGTGCTTGCAGCATCTGAATGATTGTAGCCATCTTGGCTGTCTTCTGGATCATGATCTGCCATGGTAAGAGTTCTGCTCCAGTTTTCATTACACAGTTAGCGATGGTTTCTGATCTTTGCTAGCTCAACCGATTGAGATGTGCAACTGTTTGTAGTATATAATTGTGGAGAAATTTTATGCTGGGAAATACTATATTAAGTCTCGAATTATAATCCTGACCGTTTATTATTGATCCGACGGCTATCTCTTTCACTGTTTGTTTTGGTTGAATTTTGCAGGATGGATATTGAGGAAATCGAAGGAATGGACGGGGGCTGGTTAGCTTGACAAAAGATACATGTATTGCCTCTTCATTTTACCTTTCTTTCATATTCTTCTTGTTGAGAAAAAAACCTAGGAACTATCTTTGAATGCCACAAAAATCTGTTACTCTGATATCTGATGCTGCACACTCATGCTACAAACACCCCATATTCGAATCATGATCTAATATAGATACACACATCGTGCTGCATTTCAAGCACTGGTACCTGGAATTTTGTCACTGATGTTGTATTGGTCCCGAATTGCTATGAAATTGAAGTAGAAAAAAGGACAACTGTTGCTCAGATTCATACTCCTATTAGTAGTAGGACACACACGCGCGTGTGCGCACACGCACACGTTACAACTGGCTCACCAGTGCTAGGAATTCGTCACTTACATTGAAACAAAGGGTGACATGGAGGCAATCTTATTCATAACATTGGAGGGTACATATTAGACTTCAGAATGCAGCTGCCTCAGGATACCTGTCAATGGAGTCCAGCCAGGGGCTGGTTTTCGGCTTTTTGATCGTCTTGGTTGCCTTCCAGACCGCGCTGTTGCACTTAAAACCCGAACCGAATGCCATCTGCCAGATCCGGTCTCCCTTCTTCACACGCTCCTTGGCTTCCAAGTAAGCCAGTTGGTACCAAATGCTGCTGCTGGAGGTATTCCCGAATCTATGCAGCACGGCCCGTGATGGCTCGAGATCCTTGTCACTCAGTTCGAGGTTCCTCTGCAGCTCTTCGAGGACCGGCTTGCTGGATGCGTGCATGCAGAAGTGTTCAAACGCGTGCTTGTAACTTGGTATGTATGGCTTTGTAGGGTTGGAGCTGTTGCCATTGCCGGAGAAGGGATTCCAGAGGAGGCTGGAGAAGAAGAAGACTTGCTCGGAGAATGGGAGGACGAGAGGGCCGAGGGTGGTGATGTTCGTCTTCAGGGCATCGCCGCCGATTGCCAACAAGTCTTTGCTGATTCTCAGGCCTTTGTAACTCTGGCTGTCCTCTTCTTGGTAAATGCTCCTGTTTACAACAAGAAATAATTCAAAAGGGAAAGGAAAAAAATATCATCTACGTTGGAGAAACATAAAATAAAATTTCGTGTTGTATAATCAGGTTGCCCATCACCCCTGTAGGTAATATAAAGGAGGTCTCGTGAGAGCAGTTAGCCTCTCATTACAAGTCTTAACTTCATCGTTAAATTACATACAATATAACAATAATATCATATAGATCTTTGGGCGTCAATGAGGGGTTGGCCTAGTGGTTTTAAGAGTGACAATTGCACTCAAAGGTATGGGTTCAAATCCTCTCAGCGATATGAGCCTGCCATATATGGCTTGCCAAGTGTGGCTTACCTCCCTATCGTGGTTTGCAAGCTATTGCGGTAGGACGTTGGATTTCCCAACGTTATCAAAAAAAAAAAAAAAATATAGATCTTTGGGCTTATAGGGCACACTACCGATAGTATTACTAGGCAATTCAACATTGTTCTAGACTTGTAAAGCCATTATTTCAAACAATGTCTTAATAACACCTAGACATGAATTTGCACTACTCTCACCGTCCGCTATTAAAATTGGCTACAAATGCAAACTCTATACACAGGAAGCATAACTCCTATGATCGATTTTGACTTACATGTAATTTCTAAATTCTAATTAACTATAATTTACTCTGATTAAAGGCATATTTTGCGCATGATTTGTATCCCAAAAAAATATTGTGCATGTTTTGTATCTAAATTCTAATTAACTATAATTCTAATGTCTTAACTCATCCAAAAAAATATTGTGCATGATTTGTATCCAAATGGTTGTTGAAAATCCACGACTGTCAACCGATCCGCACTAATTCGCCCATATTAGTGACATATATATAGTTACACAGGACAATGATATATACCACGAAAGAAAAATGCACACGAACACGAGATTACAAACATGGATCCCTCTCACACCAACATAGCCTAGGGGTGCACAAATTACCCGGACCCGATGGGTAACCTGGACCCAAACCCGAACCCGAACTCGATACCCGCGGGTATCAGGTATCGGGTAGTTTTTTTAGATACCCGAAAAAATCAGGTTCAGGTTCGGGTAATGGGTATCATGTACCCAATACCCGAACCCAAAAGGTAAAAAAATTTAAAAAATTCGGGTTTGGGTCGGGTTACCCAAACCCGACCCACCTTTTTAAGGCAAAAAGGTTTTAATTTTGGGTTTGGGTTAATAAAAAAATAAAAAAAATAAAAAAAAATAAAATGGGTACCCGATCGGGTACCCGGTACCTGACGGGTTCGGGTACCGGGTACCCGAACTCGGGTTCGGATATTTTTTTAAATACCCGAAAAAATCGGGTTCGGATCCAGATAGGGCACTACCCGGACCCAAACACCCGATTGTGCAGGCCTAAGCATAGGTGAGTATCTTTTGTGGTATATATCATTGTCCTGTTGCACATTGGCAAGGCAACCTAGAACTTCTATTAAATTCTTTAAAGTCTCCTCAATTATGTACTGCAGATAAATAAAGAGATAATAAATAGCATGCAAAGGGCATTAATATAGCGGGCTCTAGTCTAGGTTGGACTTCATTATTCCGTTAAATCAACCGAGACAACGTAGTTCGAGTATTTATTACTTAATTATGGCTTGCATAAGTATGCAATTATCTAAAAATAGCGGCGTTAAATGAAAATACTAGAAATTATAGGGATGAAGTTGCAAGAAAGTACCTGAAGCTCTTATCATCGGCGCCCTTGTGCGTCCTCACGATATGCTCGAGCGTGTACTTCGCGCGGCGGCGATCACGGTGGCGATTAGATAGCAGGACGGCGGAGCATCCCATTCGGAAGTAGCAATTCGGGATCATCATCGACCTCTCCTTCCCCTGGTAAAAATTATACGCCACCATCTCGGTGCTCACCACGACGGCATAATTGTTAGGGTTTGCCTGAAGCATGTCCCGCGCCAGATCTAGGGAGATAATCCCGGCGCTGCAGCCCATTCCCCCCAAATTGAAGCTCAGGATGTTCCCCCTCATCTTGTAGTGGTTGATTATCATGGCGGAGAGCGACGGCGTCGGGTTGAAGATGCTGCAATTGAGTACGAGGATTCCGATGTCGTTCGGCCGGATCCGTGCCCGGTCGAACAGCTCGTCCAGCGCACCGAAGATGACGGCGGAGGCCTCCGCCCGGCCTTCTTTCATGGTGGAGGTGTTCTCCCGCGAGAATACGGATCTCGGGACGTAGGTCTCGTCGCCGATGCCGGAGGACCGGAGGATCCTTCGCTGGAATTCGAGGCTGTCATCGTCGAATTTGCCGGACTCGCGCGCTAATTCTATGAATTGCTCCTTCGTCACCTATAAAATCATTCCATTCCAATTAATAAAACGAGAGAGGTTTATAAAAAAAAATCAATGTTAATTTATAATATAGAGAAATGAATAGAGAAAAATATAATTTGACTAGTTATTTTTCAAAATCCACAGTTTATAATTTTTTTCCAGATATAAAATTCGAATTTCCTTATAAACACTAGTCATAGTTTAATTAACCGACTTTTAAGTTACCGTGTTCAAATGATTTCGAAATCAACCATAAATGATTATGGAATCGGTCTTCGGCGGAAAAAATAATAAAAATAGGTTATAATTATCAAAATTTTAACACAAGTTAAACTTCGAAAGTCTAAATATAAATATGTTCCAGAATCATCTCGACATGAGGATTCTGAAATACGATACTAATTTTAATTTCACCGACCAGAATTCATCCAAAAACATACAACATATTATTTCAAAAAATATTGTATGTACCTTTTTTCAGTTATGTACCTAATTTTTTATTTTTATTTACAATTGGATACTAAATTACCTTGCAGTCCTCGCTTGGTTTATAGCATGCAAAGTCGACGAGATACACCGTCTTTGGTCTGGACACAAAGTACACGGTCACCGTAAACACGGTCACCGACACCAACGCCATCACGGTCGCAAGATCATACGCGGCGGCGCTATCCCATATCCTCTGCCACAGATCCCCTCGGCTCAGGCTGTGCGCTTCGGCCGAGAATATCACCAGCAGCACCGGTACCGTCAACAGATACAGCCCATGGATTATGAGATAATGATATCCCAGCTTCACATACTTGAGCTTCACGGACTGAAGGAAGTCAGGGAGCCGACGGCGGACCCTCACGGAGAACGAAAGGGAACCGGCGTTCGGACCGGAAGATTCGATGCCCTGGTTCACTATATCTGCTGAGAGAAGATCCTGCTCTTTTGGTGCCATGACTGGATGAGATTACAAAGAGTAAGCCTTTGCTGCGTCTGTTGGTAGGTTTTGAGAAGGGATTTGTGTGGTATGAGAATAAATAAGTGCAAAGAGTTGGTGTATTGCAAGTTGGTATCATAGGTTTGAAATATGCATTGATAGGGATTTAATGCTCTTGCTGTACTAATTACAAAGAAGTTGTTATTTTGCTTTATGAATAAAGAAGGTATGAAACATTGTGTGGAGCAAAAAGATGGGATTACCGAAATATTTCTTACCGAAAATTCGGTAATCTCAGTTTTCGATGACTTTTTTGTCGCCGAAAATCAAATGTAAGACCGGTTAAGGTTCGAATGATACCGTTTAAGGTTTGTGTTGAGTTTGTTGTTTTTAAAACCTATATTTATAGGGTTTTAATTTTTTTTACGGCGAACCGGCCCAAAACGAATTCTATAACTGATATATTAAAAATTTTGAAACGAAGAATTCCGAAAACGTTGACGAATTTTAATTTATCCAGTTACCAAAGGTAAAAATGATTTCGGCAGAGTTTTTTTTTTGTACGACTGGAGGTGTTATTAGTAACTAAGGTGTTGTTATATCTTTAGGCTTTTATAGATTTTAATGGAAAAATGATTTTACAATAAAAGCAAAGGCTTTGAATTGATATTGGCGGTGGACTTGGTTGGCAGCAGTGGATCCTTGGGCTAGAACGGGCAATAAGTAACAAAAATTAGTGTGGCGGCCGGACGATATTAAAGTTGTCCGTTTTATACAGGGGGATGACATTTTTTTTGATACATTATATCTCTGCCTCTATCCACATATTTGTAATTCAGGTTGGTGCCATCATCTCAATTTGGAATTAGACACATTATTGTAAAAACTATATACAATAAGTCAAAACTTCTATGCTCTGGTAAGTGGTATGGTTTAGGTAACTTTGTCAACGAGAATTTTTAAGTTATGATTAAAGACTTATTAATCTTAGAGAAAAAAGTTGAATAAAATTATCGGCAGCTAACTCATCAGAATCTCGCTGATCATGGACTTTCAAGCTAAATATATAAGTTTTTCATTAGTGTGGTTAACTCTGGCTACAGATGATGACAACGACCAAAATCACAATGGTATGCATAACTGCGTGCAACGATATGCGTCTATGTAGTGTCCCGTCTATACAATGTTTATAAGAAATTCTTTTAATTCAGGATTCCTCACTATATGTCTCGATATTCGTACAAACAAAGAGGACCGAATTTAAACCGAAATCAACGGAAATGACAATTTTGCCCTTTAATAAGCAAAGCAACACTTGCGGGGTCAGGGATAAAATCATCATTTTGCCACCTTTCAGTCTAATAATTCGGTTTGGCGTTTCTACAAACAACATTTCTCATAAAAAAATAGGAAATAAGAAGAAGAAAAGTTCCTAAGAGCTATATAACTCCCCAAAAAGCATGATGTCTCCGATAGATTCCTCAGATGACACTCTTGATATTATTGGAATTCACATCTTACTTTCTGATTAAACTTGTTTTATTTTCAAAATTATGATCCCATTCGTATTAGACTTTTTTTAATTCGTTATTCAATAAAATAAAAATTTGCTCCCCCAAAAAAGGAGTTGGTAGGAGAACACAATTTCACTGTTTAGTAACATGAATTTTTGCATTAAATCCCTTATTTAGTGGGAGATGTGCACATAAAAATATTTTACATAATCAAATTCAAAAATATAGAAATGTGAGAAAATGTACAAATTAGATCCTATTAAACAAAAGATAAATAATAATAATTGTGGGGAGAAAAATCGTGGCTCCAGTCCTGTCACACTAAACAAACAGTTAGTAGATTACCAAATTTATACCAGAATATCAAAATCTTTGCATGCAAGAAACAAATCTCCCAAATCAACAAATCCTTTCTGCCGAGGCTAGATCTGTCAAAGATCTATAGAGAGAACGCGAAAAGAGGCCCCAAACACAAGCCATCAGTTATGTGAACTCGAAGGAATGCCTTTCAACTGCTCAAAACCACAATACAATCGGTTCAAAACAACCAGCAATGAGTGATCTGGACGGAAAATCAGCAAGACACCGATGAATGAAGATGATTTCTCGAAGAAACGAGAGTGAACTTAGTGTTTGAGCGAGAGAGAAAATGTATCGCGCAATCAAGAGCAGAAGAGTGGTATAGCAAAAGTGAGTGACGAAAACCTAAAGTCCCGGTTAAGTATCACGGGCCAATAACTCAGTAAGCAGGTAACTGGCCACGGACAAGAAATCAGGTAAGGTAATATGGGCCGTGGGATTAAAACTTGGCCCATGTCCCATAATTAAAATAGTAAGTGATCAGATGGGTCACGAATAGGAGACAGCCCACAACCAAGGAACACTAGGTAAGCCCAGTAATCACGGGCCCAAACCAAAAGCCAAACCCATCAATAATCCAGCCCAAAAATTGACTCACAAGCTCGCATGCTGAAGTATGAACTAGAAAACTCCGAGGATTGAGGTCAAATAGGCAGAGTTCCAAATGTTTGAATTTCAACCTCCAAGTTAAGAAAATATAACCCGGTTGACAATTCGACAAGTCATAATTAAGCCCGAGGACTTAAACTTGGAATGATTATCACATCATTCGGCTTATAAGTGTTTGGGGTTATGCACGAGTGATTAAACACATAAATACATTTAAGGTTAGACACACATAATAGGTATATCCCAAAATCCCAACGATCTTCACCTTTTTGGGTACATGGCCCCAAAATAAGCACATATGTACCTGCAAAAATGTTAAAATAACAGAATAGCAAAAGCAGAGTGTAGCAGCAGCTTCAAAAACCAGAATTCAAGCCTAAACGTTCAATACAGAATTGAAATTTCAGATTTGTGACTACCTTAGTGCCCATATAAGCAGGATTAACACCAGTATCAATTTTTTCAAGTAAAACCTGTCCATCAGCTACCATATCTCTAATAAAATGCAGTTTAACATCAATGTGCTTAGCTCTCTCATGAAAAACAGGATTCATAGTCAAATGTATAGCAGATTGACTATTACAGTACACAGTTCCAATATCAGACAATATTTTGCATTAAGAGAGCAAACCATTCAGCCAAATACATTCCTTGAAGCAGTAAGGAAGCGCAATATACTCAGATTCAGTAGTAGAGAGAGCTACAATATGTTGCAGTTGTGATTTCCATCTAATACAATTACCTCCTAAAAGAAATTAATAACAAGTTGTTGACTTTCTAGTATCTAGATCATCATCATAATCAGAATCAATGAATTCACATAAATCCAGCTTATTACTATTCTTCCTAAACATTAGGCCTAAACCAGATGTTCCCTTGAGGTATCTAAGGACCCATTTTAATGCAGACCAATGTTCCAGACCTGGATTAGACATAAACTGACTCAAGAATGACACAACATATGATAAATCTGGTCTCGTACTAACCATTGCATACATTAATGAACCTAAGACATTCAAATATGGCACATTTTCCATTTTTAATGTTTCTGATAGAGTAGAAGGACACTGAGCCTTACTAAGTTTAAAATGTAGAGTAATAGGAGAAGTTACTGATTTCACATTAGAAAATTCAAATTTATCTAACACCTTTCAAATATAGCCAGACTGATGCAGTTTTAAAGTACCAACCGGCCTATTTCTATCAATTTCAATATCAAGTATCTTTTTAGCTTGCCCTAATTCTTTCATTTCAAAGTCAGATTTCAACTTTTGTTTCAAAACATCTATTTCACACTAGATTCACTTATTACTAACATATCATCCACATAAATCAATAAGTACACAGTAGCATGCTCTTGTATTAAGAAATAAAAACAACTACAAATTGGCTATAAAAGAGTCAAAACGTATGTACCATTGTCTAGGAACTTGTTTAAGACCATATAAAGACTTCTTCAACAGACACACATAATCATGTTTCAAAGAATCTACATAACCAAGAGGTTGTTCAATAAAAATCTTCTCATCTAAGTCACCATATAGAAAAGCAGCCTTTAGCATCTAACTGGTCACATTCCAAGTCATAGCATGCAACAAGAGAAAGTAAAATCCGAATGGTCTTAAATTTAACTACAGGAGCAAAAATCTCATTAAAATCAATCCCTTCTCGTTGCCTAAAATCTCTTGCAACTAATCTTGCTTTAAACCTAACAGGTTCACTATCAGAGTTACCCTCCTTCACTTTATAAATCCATTTACATCCTATCACCTTCATATCTCTAGGTTTAGGATCCGAAATCCAGGTAGCATTCTGTTTCAAAGAACTAATCTCATCATTCATTGCAACAATCCACTTACTAGCATCAGAACAGTTTACAATATCTAAAAAATGATCAGGTTCATTAAACATAAGCTGTTGTCCAACTATAAAAGCATAATCTACCATTTCAACAAAATTAGCATATTTCAGATTTGGCTTAAAAACTCTTCTTTCCCTATCTCTTACTAGTTCATAGTCATTTAAACATGCATCATTAGGTTGTGCTGGTAAAGGTTCAACAATTTCATTTTTATTTTCAATATCCAAAGGTTCAGCCGCCACATCAGAAGCATTAGTAAAGTGACGAAACACAAATTCTGTAGCAGAATCTTCAATTTCAACGTTCACCTTAATAAGTGGAATAGGTTGAGGCCCACCTAAATAGTAGCCTTAGGAGAAGTCTCCTTCTCAAGAGACATCCTCCTAGGTACATATTCAGATAAAATAAGCTCAGATGCATGCAGATTAGGTCCTAAACATGGAAAATCAACTTCATTAAAAATATCATCTCTGCTTATCATAACTTTCATGCCAGGAACAGATCTATCCCACAGCCTATAAACTTTTACCCCATCTTGATATCCCAAAAATACACATTTTATTGACATAGGGTCTAATTTTCCCAACTTATTGTGAACATATGTTGCACATTCGAAAACTTTCAAGTTTGTCAAGTTCAAAACAGTTTCATGCCAAATAAATCCTGGACAGTTATAATTCACAGCACCCGAAGGACTCATATTTACAAGAAATGCAGCAGTGTAAAGTGCTTCCCCCCAAAATTTCTTAGATAAACCTGATGTAACTAGCTTGCATCTAACTTTATTCAACAAAGTTCTATACATGCATTCTGCCACCTCATTTTGCTGTGGTGTGTGCCTAACTGAGTGATGCATACTGATGCCATGTAGTGCACAGAAATTATCAAAATCCACATTGCAGAATTCTAGACAATTATCAGTTATTAGGTATTTGACTTTAAAACCTTTCTGAGTTTCAACAAGTTGTTTCCATTCTTTAAACTTACTGAATGCTTGATCTTTAGATTTTAAAAGTATTACCCAAACTCTCCTACTAAAATCATCTACAACAGACATAAAATATCTAGCACCACCATGCGTTGACTTACTAACAGGATCCCAAAGATCAGAATGAATATAGTCAAGACACTGTTTAGAAACATGAATACCTTAAGAAAATTTAAGTCTATGTTATTTCCCAAAAATGCATAGTTCACAAAAGGATAAGCTACTGAATTTATATTTCCCTAACAAACCCTTATCATGCAATATTTTCAAACTTTTTTCATTCATATGCCCTAATCTCAAGTGTCAGAGTTTAGTAAAATCAGGTTCTGCAACTACAAAAGCACTTTCAGAAAGTGTTTGACCATTCAAAAAATACAGTCTGTTTCTCCTAGTGGCAGTTAAAACTACAGAATCATTCTTAAACACAGAAAGTATACCATTCTTTGAAGAATACCAGTACCCTGACTCTTCTAGCATACCCAAAGTGATCAAGTTTCATTTTAGTTCAGGTATGTATCTCACATTAGTTAATTTCACTCTATTCTCATCATCCAACTTTACAGAAATATACCTTGTACCTTATATTTCACATACGTTATCATTCTCCATTATAGCCATACCACTTTTGCATTTATCAAAGTTATCAAACCAATTCAAATGTGGAGACATATGATATGTGCACCCAGAATCTAGAACCCACTCATTTGTGCTTTCAAAATTAGAAACCACCAAAACATATTCATGATTCAACTCATCTGACACATTTGAATTTGAATTAGGTTCTGTTTCATTTTCTAAAACACCATCCAAAAAACCAGAAACATTTTCTTACCTAATTTCAGTGTGTTTCCTTTCACAAACATCGAAATTTTCACACTGACAAAAAATCAGTCAAGTCATCATCATTAAACAATGTTTCCCCCAAGAAGGACTCTGCTTTACTCAACTCTTCAATGTTACTATGATTATTTGAAAAAAATACAGAATCATACATAAGCTGATTACGTGATGAGCTAGGTTGATTTCTAGACTTTCACATAATACCACATACATTTTCAGATTGTTGTCTAGTAGAATAGTTATTTGTATTCACACAAGCATGTTGAACATTTTGCACACACGAACCATTTTCATGAAAGTTATTGACATTCTGACTAAATGTGTGTATGCAATTATTTCTATGGGAATCAGACATGTTATGACCATGCAGGTCAGTTACAAAAAATGCATTAGGATTGTTTTGACCACCACTAGCATTTTGATTAGCATTTGAATTTCTAACATATCTATTATCGAAGAAATAGTTACTCTGAACATGTCCAGATTTATGACAGTAGTTGCACTTAGGTTTAAAACCATTCCTATTATAGCTACTGTTATGAAAATTAGAGGAATGTTGAAAACTTCTGTTTTGTTGATAGTTTGAACCTCTAGACAGATTCCTATTATGTTGTGTGTTCTAGTTTCTAGCAGGAAACCTATTTTGATCTTGACCCACATTTTTAACCATAGATTTTGCTTTCTCCGAATCATTTTGTACTTCAGTTTTAGCAAACAAAACATTTGAAACACGTTTTGCATTTTTCAGTTCTATTTCTTTGGACTTTAGTCCACTAATTATCACTTTTAACTTAGGAACAGAACCAGAATATTGAAGAGTATTTTTGACAATCACAAAATCTTCACTCACAGAGTTTAACAAAATCATGGACAGTGACTCTTCATCTAGATCATGTGAACTACTTTTTAAAAGTTGTGTGAGTTTAAAAAATTCACCTAACTTATCTTCAATAGACTTTTCTGAATCCATTTTATAAGAAAACAGTGAACCTTTTACAATAATTAAGTTTACAGGAGTTTTAGAGACATAACTCATGCAATTTCTCCCAGAACTCTAACGGATCATCTGATCTATCTAACTTATGAATGACAACATCAGACAAATTTAAAATCAGTAGGTTCAATGCCTCTTCCTTAATTTCATCTACCTTAGATGTAAATGTTTCAGGTCAATCCTTAATAGGTTTTAATGCATAATGGACCTTATAGTGTGACAGAGCAACCTTCATGCACCTAGTCCAACTAGTGAAATCACCTTTCCCATCAAAAAGTGTATTTCAATCCTAGTCGATATATTTATGCAATCTTAGGCAAACAGCAGACAGATCACAGATCAGTAACAATCAAATCTGAGAGCAAATAAGTCAGATAGACACAAGTAGGCCAATTACTTAGATGAGCAGACAGGTGCAAGTTCAGATTATATTGTATTTCAACCCTAGAGACTCTTTTTAGAGTTCAAACACTTATAATAACTGATGATAGAAGGCAATCTAAATCTTAGACACAATCACATGCACGGAATGTCCCACAGAGGTCCTCAAGGGTCCTCTTCACATGGCTTCTCTCTAAGACCCCTAAATACACTCAAATAGCAAAATCCGAAAGTAGTAACACTTAAGGTGCTCACAGGCACAAAGCTGTAATAGTTATAGGATAAACGCCTTTCACGTCGCATGTGCTAATGCGTGCACGAAAACAGTAGACAGTTAAGTACTCACGGGCATAAAGTAGTAAATCAGTTAACACCTCTGACTCACAGGCCAACAGAAGAGAGTGCAGAAAGAGGTAACAGGAGACTTACAGGAGGCCGTATATATAGGTCTCAGTCCAATCTTCAAAAAATTTAAAATATGTTGTCTGGGGGTATTTTTCCTTCTTTGTTTTTTCCTTCTTTGTTTTTTCCTTTTGGGATTTTCCCCATGTTTTCCTTACTTGTCTTGTTTCCAACTATCAGATAATCACGGAATGGAGCACATAATGATAGTCACTCTAAAAAATTCCAGGCAGGGTTTTAAAGGAGTTTTAAAACACCTCTATTCAGTCAAGTACTAAACACTCAAGTAACCGGTTAAGTGATCTACTTCCTGTGAAAAACCCTTCTCAAAATTTACCGAAGAATGCACAGCAGAAAAATAGTTCAGTACCAAATGTTTTAGAAAACTTGTAAGCAATGTTTTAGTTTCTAGACTTCAATAATTTCAAAACAGACAGTTTTTGAGTACTAATTCAAAAGATAGTTACAATTTTGAAAACAAAATGGTTTTCAATATGAGCTTGTAACAAACAATCTCAATAGCAGGATATAACTTATTTCCAGAACTGCAGTAACACTACACTACCTAGGCATGCAAAATTTCTTGCAACAGGTAGAGTATATATCCAAGTCTCAATTTCGCAGAAAGAGTTGCAAGTTTTAGGTCACACAGTTAACAACTTATACATGCAAGACTATATTCTCACATAGACAATATCTCGGAGGAACTAGATAGAGTAATAATGCACAGATCTCAACCAAACTTCCGGGTATCAACAGAGAGGTTTGTAGGTCTTCTAATATTTAGACCGACAACTACACAAAGGAAACCAGTTAGTATCAGAAGTTCAATAAATCCTTGAACTTAACCAAAAACCAGAGAATCGAAAAATTCAACCGTAAAAAATATAGATCTACCGATGAATCGTTCAGATCTTTACATATCTAACCCATGCAGGTAGTTATCGAGTCGACCCGAGCCTAAAACCTCGCTCAGATACCACTGTGGGGAGAAAAATCATGGCTGGAGTCCTGTCACAGTAAACAAACAGTCAGTAGATTACAAGATTTATACCAGAGTATCAAAACCTTTGCATGCAAGAAATAAATCTCCCAAATCAACAAATCCTCTCTGCCGAGGCTAGATCTGTCAAAGATCTATAGAGAGAACGCGAAAAGAGGCCACAAACACAAGCCGTCAGTTTTGAGAACTCGGAGGAATTGCCTTTCAACAGCTCAAAACCGCAATACAATCGGTTCAAACAACCAGCAAGGAGTGAGGAGTCCAAATCTAGACGAAAAATCAGCAAGAAACTGAAGAATGAAGATGATTCCTCGAAGAAACAAGAGTGAACTTAGTGTTTTAGCGAGAGAAAAAATGTATCATGCAGTCAAGAGCAGAAGAGTGGTATAGCAAAAGTGAGTGACGAAAATCTAAAGTCCCGATTAAGTATCACAGGCCAATAACTCAGTAAGCAGGTAACGGGCCACGGGCAAGAAATCAGGTAAGGTAATATGGGCCGTGGGATTAAAACTTGGCCTTGGTCCCATAATTAAAATAGTAAGTGATCAGATGGGTCATGAACAGGAGACAACCCACAACCAAAGAACAATAGGTAAGCCCAGTAACTAGGGGCCCAAACCAGAAGCCAAACCCATCAATAATCCAGCGCATAAATTGACTCACAAGATCGCATGCTGAAGTATGAACCAGAAAAATCCGAGGATTGAGGTCAAATAAGCAGAGTTTCGAGTATATGAATTTCAACCTCCAAATTAAGAAAATATAACCCGGTTGACAATTCGACAAGTCATAATTAAGCCCAAGGACTTAGACTTGGAATGATAATCACATCATTCTGCTTGTAAGTGTTTTGGGTAGGGGTGGACAAACGGGTATTCGGGACGGGTATTAGTAATACCCGTTCCTGTCCCGTTACTGTTTGGTTCCAATTTTTTTGGAATCGGAACCGTCCCGAATACTCGTATTCCCGAAAAAATCGGTAATGCGGGAATCGGTTCAGGAATCGGTTCGGTTCGGGAATCGGTTCGGTTCCAACGATTCCAACAGTTCTAACGGTTCCAACGATTCTAACGGTTCGGTTCTCGGTTCGGTTCCCTCTTGAAAATACCTTAAAATTGAATAATTAAATTTTATTTATTATTTATTTATTTATTTTATTTAAAATTATATTAATATCGGGTAAATACCGAGAACCGAAATGCATTCCCGGAACCGGACCGAGAACCGACGGGAAACATTATTCAGGAACCGGAACCGAACTGTTTTACCGTTTTACCGAAATTTCCGGTAAAACGGGAAAACGGTTCTCGGTTATCGGCACCAACGGTCCCAGTACCGAACCGTTTGTCCACCCCTACCCGGAAGAGTCATTCGTGCTCCAACTATCCTGTAATCCATGGTTCTATCTACGTCTGACGGTACGAGCTTGATTATAGGTGGTAATCCCAGTTACCTCAGTCGGACCTTAAACTATTAAACAAATAAAGCAATCATCAAGACCGCAACTCATCGTGGTTATTGTCAGGAGAGTCATTCATGCTCCAACTATCATGTTAAGAGCACGACTATACGTGGTAAACTCGGATAACGCAGTCGGATCCTAAAAAATAATACTAAACAACCGTAATCCGTTAATTACGCATGGACTCATAATTGTAGTATATAATTAATCACTTTTACACAGTTTACATTTTATGCAACGCCTATATAAACCGTGAGACGAACAATGTATGATTGATTCACATCCAAGATAAGTTACTCGTACGAGGTGTGTAATGAAGTCTATTTGTTTCCAATCTACTTGAAAATATTGTCTCCAATCTCACAAGTGCCTTAACACCCGATAAAAATTAATGTATTCACACGCATGTTTGTCCATTCATACTCACTTAGTATGTTGAATAGATTAATTAGAGTTTTTTTTTATATATTTTAGCCATAATTAAATACCCAAATAGTAAAGTCAGAAAGAATTCGACAGTCGATAAAACCACGACGCATTCGTGGTTAACTTGTATGAATCATCCGTGCTCCAACTAATATGTATTAAGTATAGCATCCGTATTGTTCTATTCACGGCTGACGGCTAAGCACAAACTCGTATATCTCAGTCGAGCCCTTACCCTAAATCCTAAATCCTAAATCCTAAATCCTAAACCCTAAATCCTAAATCCTAAACCTAAATTACTTATTTATTTTAATACTTATAAAAAAACCACTACGCGTGTAGTCTTTACATAGATTGTGCGTGTAGTATTTTTATAATCTGCGTATGTTGCGTCTTTCCAATAACAGAGCGAGTCTTTTCATATTCTGTTGTGATGTAGAACAGCTGAAACAATTATGATAATTCAAGATCTTGTTCTATAAATATATAACAACAAGAAAAGTTACTCCTCATTCGTAACAAATGGTTACCAACATCGCTTCCTTCTCCGATTCTGTCCCCGTCAGAATAAGGTACACCATATTATTATGTGCAATTATCTTTATCCCGAAAGACAAACCAACAGCCTTCTATCAATTACTCCCCCCACTAGTATACTAGTGAAGTAGTGCTGGTGTATCTTACGGAATAAAGTGAGTTGCCCCAAATTGACCATGCATGCTCTCAATGTTGCTTGCTGCAAATATTCTAGCAATCCCTATCATGAGGTAGTAAAGCTTGGCCTTTTAATAAGAAGGTTTTACAAATTCGATCTACTTCCGATGCTTTTGATTGTTATCAAGCTCTATCATCCAACAATTCTACCAAGTTTGTGGTCCAATATTGGAAAGAAAGGGACATGAGCATGAATCTCCATGTTCTTGGTTAAAATCAAAATTGGGCAACCAACATTGAAAAAAAGGACAATCTCCATTTTCAACTTATTTGACTACGATATTTGTAACCTATTGACTTTATTTTATATAATGGACATGAGCATGAGTATTTTATATTAATTTCAAGTCGTGCCGATTTTATATAATGGATGAAAAGATTGATTGATAATGAGCATGAATCTGCCTTACTGAGGCATTCGTTCTTAACTTGACAAATCGTGTCAATTTTATCAAATGCATGTTTTTGTCATAGTTAAAAATCATGAATAGCCTAGTCGAGACTAACACACTTCAGTCGACCCGATCGAGACCCAACGTGGTTAACCCGTCGAACCATTCGTGCTTCAACTATCCATTAATATTACATCCGATGAGACTGCATTAAATCAATGACTATGCGTATTCATTAAATGAATGAAAAACAACTGGATTCCACGTCCTCAACACAAATTACAACTTTAAATAGATGCAATAACCTGTCCATCCTTATCCACAACATAGTTGCTAACAATGCTTACTTCTCCGATTCCGTCCACGACTCCGCCAGAATAAGTTTAAGTGGTGCTGGTGTCTTTTGGGATAAAGTGCAGTATGCATGACTGTAGAACGCTATTCTACACTCCAACACTGCATGATACTTTCGAATATGTGTAAAGAAATGCTGTTTGAGATGATGCGTTGTGATGGGTCGGGACCGAACGAGCCTCCCTAAAGGAGCACAAGGATACAAAAACTAAACACTAGGTACTCTATGGACAACTACGAATGATCCAGGGATATGGCTTGATCATTTCACGACACTATTTAATGCCACAACAATGGCTTGATCGTTGAACATTGGAAGGAAAATGACATGAGCATGAATCTCCATTTTCAGCTTCTTTGGCTATGATAATTTGTAACATGTTGACTTTATTTTTATATAATTGAAATGAAAGAATTGATATATGAGTATTATTTAAATTGATTTTTATTGTCTGTATAAGATGTTCGTTGATTCTTCTTCTTCTCATCTTAAGTAAGCCTGCATTAAAAGAGCGTGCACACACACATACACACTTCGGATAGTACATTCATTCTTCTCACCGCAGTTGAGGCTCTGACATTACGTATAAATCCAAAATAGCAATAATTATTAAGCTGACCCAAAATTAATTTGCTCACGCGTGTATCACACGACCATACGTGCTTTACACGTATCGTTCAGAATGGTGCACTGTATCACGCGACCATACGTTCTTTACACCTTCCAAATGAAATGATCCGCTTACCCTCCAAAGTGTCTTTCCGCCTACTCTTATATGTGTCTTTTCGTCATCAATTATGTGCCCCTTGCTAAGGGCGTCAGTCAACAATGCAACCATACGTATTTTATAAGCGCACTTTGCTGCAAAATTTCACAAAACACATAATTAAGATGTCTGTCTCATACTAAAATTCTTCTTCATCTGATACGGACGACGAATTGGAGGTAAACAGCCTCCCTGCACCATAGTGGATAAGGACGAATCTCAGATGAACCTACTTTATTGTTTTGAATACATTTATAGTTGCGTTAATTTGAATACTTATTTACTATTAATTGTCTATGTTTTAGGCCTCTGAAATTGATTGCAAGGTTACAGAGGTTGGTACTCTGATGGAGGAGTGGTCCAACGACACAAGTGGACGAGGAGGAGGAAG
>JAOYMZ010016303.1:0-19514 GCA_025802335.1 Pinguicula primuliflora
AGTGGCAATTTTGAAATTAATTCGAAGTTTAAATGTGATATAATTATTCTTGCACATTCAAAAGTCCTTCTGCAAAAATCATTCTGCAAAAGCATGAGCTCTCTCAAATACAACCTTCTCCACCAAATTCCCTCGTTAAGTTGCTGAAATTGGCGAGCACCTTACTGTTGGGCTACGCCCCCATCAGCGTCGCATTTTGTAAATGTTGGGCCTGATTTGCTTGAATTGAACTACAGGAAGATTAAAAAATAATTACAATTTTAATATCCATAACTTCGTTCCCAATCAAATATCACCCTTCTAGTTCTAGATTATACGGGTAAAACTGAAAACTAGCCTAGTTTAAAAAAATTACATAGTATATACACACATTTTCATTGGATAAAACTAAAATTTAACATTTTCATAATTATATTGATAAGATGATTATCGAATGATCTTCCATTTTCTTGGCAACAAAATAATAAAAAATTTGTATACAATCTAATTCTATCCATATACTAAGGACATGTTTTGTACTCATAGTTGATTTTTCATTTTGCTTCTTTTTTAGCTTCTCGTTTTACTTCTCATTCTTCTTTAAATTTTTAATTTTTGAGTGTGCGGTAACACTATGGAAAAATTAAAAAAAATTTATGAAAAAAGTGTTTACATCAAAATTTTAAGTTGATTAAATGGTGTTTTTAGTTAAATATTGTAAGATAACTCTGATTTATTTACAAAATTGTCATTAGAAATAGATGTGAAAAAAAAAAGTAACCTCCTACCATCTTCTGAAAAAGGAAAATCTGACTAAAAAAAGAGTAGGAAAAGGAGAAGGAAAAGTAAAGTTTTTAAAATACTCATTTTGAAATAATCTGAAGGAAAAAATAGAATAAGAAAATTAATCTAAAAAATAAATAGTATAAAATATGCCGGTGGTTGGGAAACACAATTTTGAAAGAACGTTTGCAATCTATGATTTGTGTTTCATTTTTTTAAAGAAAAATGTTAGTTGTAAAATAATTTTTTGGGGGATAAAATGGTCACAACAAGAATTCAAGGAGTGTTGATAGGTGTACAGCATGTATAAAACAAAGTTTTACACCAATAATATTTGTTTTCTTAATTATTGTAATTATATTTTTTATAATAAAATTAATAATTATTTTTTCTTTATTCTCCTTTTTATAAAAAAATCGATTTATTATAATTATGTATATAAATTTGATGCATTTTCGAAATTAATACTGTTATCATGGTAAACTTCCATGGGAAATTGTAGTAGGCTCAGGTAGCGGCGAATTTGTCTTTCTGTCACGTTAGTTATTCCTTTTTTGTTATTTAGCACTCAGTGACCTTCCAAATACCAGTGTCACGCACCGATATTCTGGAAAGCGGTACCAATGCGCACCGCTCTTTGGCAAACCGGTGTAATTAAGGACGAATAATCTGCATCATTAGCCAACACCAGTCTACTGAAGACCGATGTAAACTACACCGGTCTACAGTAGACCGGTGCATACTAAATTAATATTATATGATATTCTAAAATATTTATTAAATATAACCCTAAACATGTGTAAACAAATAAAGTTAGATGAATTTACCATCACGACAATAAAAGAAAACTAGTTATATGACACACCAGTCTGCGGCACGGGAAATACGCAACTGTAGAATGGTCGTCTATGCCTAGCATACCATGCTGTGTACGCTGGCTCCCATGTGCCAACCACATCTGCTAACGCCGGATCTCCACTCATAAAACGAAGGCGATCCGTCCACATCTGCCTAAATTGCACATCAATAGCCGCCCATCTCCCAGCTCTCCGCACACTTTCCGACGCATGCGCGAGATCCTCACTCACCCTGTCAATCGGAGCCGGTATGAACTGAACATGACCGAACTGGTGTCGTACTCGTATCGCATGAATGAACTCCGTGTCGATCAAAACAAATATCGGCCCGTCATAGTCCCACAATTATCGATCAGCAACATCGACGGTAGACATCTCTAGCTTCATAAAGGGGAGGACTCAAAATGTAATTACATACCGTCATTAAATATATAAAATAAATATATAATGTATAGTACTATAAAACGAAATAAATATATATACTAACCTGCTCAGCTCGAATTACATCCAGCTGCATCCGAATGCTCATGACTACATTGGATGTAGTATCAATGCTAAGCGTCCTCTTCAGATATTTGTTCCCAAATACCTCAGGAAAATCCGGGTTTCTCCAGGCATAGTGGCTCTATAGAAGAGTGGTCTGAATGTGTGGGGTAATCCCTGGAAGTCTAAAATAACCCTATATTAGAATAAGACATGATGGCCACCCCGATCTGCGATGCAGCATGTGTATGCACCTTACACATATACCGGTGAAGGCAACACAAGGCAGCAATCCCCCAGCTGTAAGTGCGAACTCGATGTAAATCTTCGAAGAAGTGCAGGTTCCTCACAAGAACTTTATTATCGGATGTATCCGGCAATAAAATTGCTCCAATAATAAAAGTGCAGGTTATCACACCACGGACATAGACCTCGATTTCCTCATCAGTACTCGCATCGTGGATAGGGTGATGCCTAAGTTACTGCCCTATCAGCTTAATCTTCACCCCTAATTGTCTAAATGCTTCGTTAAGAAGTTCAATGTGATAGAACTGCCTCATGTAGTCAACACACGTGGGAGTGTTTCACTTTCTCAAAGCAGACGGGTCCTCATAAACAATAGATTAACCATTAATAGGGAGATCCCAAATCATCGAAATATCCTGGAGAGTGATCGTACACTCTCCAAATTGCAGCCAAAACGTGTGGGTGACCGGATGCTGCCTCTAAACCAACGCAGTAACAAAATGATAATCCTCTTTCATATCTATACTCAGTTATAAACCCCAAAAACCAGCAGCGAAGATAATATGTTGCACGCGTGGGTTGAACTCTAGTCTGCGCAACTATATATCAGGGTGATTTGTTTCTAGTGTTGCATCAATATTAACTCTGAAATATATAACTCTACTACTGCGGTGTTCACTCAAATCACCTAAAACATCATAAGACTGGTGTATGTAGACCGGGATGCTGACTCTGTGATAAACTCGTACTAACTGCTAAAATAAAAAAATATGTGAACAAATATATATATACTTGAAATTTGGATAGCGCGGTTACCGGAGATATACGGCGACGGCTACAGAGTACGGACAGTGAGCAGCGGCGTATGGACGACATTACAGGCAGCGTACGGATGGAGTATAGGCGGCGACGGATGGCAAGCGACGGCGACGGACGGCAAGCGAAAGAAAGAAGTCGAAAATTCATCGAAAAAAACATGAGAAAGAAAAAATGGGGACCGATCTAATAAAGACACACACCAATATTCGGGAGTGCGATACCGAAATAGATCGCTTTTTGAAAGACGGATGCTGCCTAACTAACCTAATTAAAACTCTAAAATAACACTGATTTTCTGAGGTGCGGATTAATACCGTTTTTCCGAAAATCGATGCATAACACCTGAAAGTAGGGGTGAGGATTTGGATTCCGAATTGCGAAATACAGTGCATTCCAAATTGCGAAATTTTAAATTCCAAAATTTTAAATTGTGATTGATTTCGGAATTTTTCTTCTAATTCGACTTCAAAAATAATTTTAAAAAGTATTCCGAATTTTTCCGAATTCTGAATTTTTTTCGAAATGCCCACCCTTAGCTGAAAGGCGAGATAACAAAGTTATAACCGCAACGTGGGAAAGACAAATTTTGCTTAGGAGCTAATAACCATGAACTCAAAGCTTATCTTCGCCGCTGTTGCGATTGCACTGCTCGCCGTGGCGATTACCATCGCCACCACCGGCATCTTCACTCCACCGGCAGTGCCGGGCTCTGATAATTTCTTAACAGAAGCTCGGAGGGTCTACCTCGCCGGAGCAGTCGGGCCGGAGAGCCTCGTCTTTGATCCCAGCAATGGAGGGCCATATACCGGCGTCGCCGACGGCCGTATTCTCAAGTGGAATGGCAGCGAATGGGGGGAATTCGCCGTCACCTCGGCTGACAGGTAGTTTGCTCTATCTGCCTCCTCTGATTTCCTCTGAGAAGCTTGAGTTAGGTCATTTAATCTAGATTCAGGATTCTTAGGACTGACATGAAGATTAAACAAACAATGTTTCAGTTTTGCTATTCATCTATTGCTATGGGGATATTGAATTTACGCTACCAGTTAAATTAAATATGCTGATTTTGCCAAACATCTATAGTTTTATTGCTTATTTAGCTTCTCATGCCTATGTTGGAGGGAGGAATGCTCTCAGCCATTCAACCCTTCAATGGAGCATATATGTGGGAGGCCATTAGGACTGCGGTTTCATCCAAAAACCGGAGATCTTTACATTGCCGATGCCTACTTGGGGCTCCGAGTAGTTGGGCCGGAGGGAGGAGTGGCTTCATCAGTAGTAACCGAAGTGGATGGCAGGCCTTTACTGTTCACGAATGACATGGATATTGATGAAGAAGATGATGTGATTTACTTCACTGATTCTAGCTCGGAGTTTCATAGAAGGTACATGAAGGAGTATGCAGTGTTATACACCACCGCCACTTTTGAATAAAGCTAGTTCCATAAATTGATGGCCGCGATTTTTAATGGAGTAATGCTACTTGTACTTTTTTTTGGAACCTCATTTTTAAACCCTTTTATGTGACAAGTATGACAACCCACTTTTTATGCTGTTTTTTTTATTGTGTGGTTGTGATGCTTACCACATACATACAGGGTTTAAAAATGGGGTCGGTACAAGTAGCATTATTCGCTTTAATGTAGGGAATTCATTCCATCCATTTTCACAATAGACAAGACTGGCAAGCTGATGAAATATGATATATCTAGCAAACGAGTGACAGTTTTGCTGCAAGGTCTTGCCTTTGCCAATGGTGTGGCCCTGAGTAGAGACCATTCTTTCCTGTTAGTAGCTGAAACAACAAAATGCAGAATGCTGAGGTATTGGCTTCAAGGCCCGAATGCCGGCAAGCACGAAAACTTCGCCGACCTTCCGGGCTTTCCAGACAACATCCGGCGGAATCCAGATGGTCAGTTTTGGGTAGCTGTGCATTCCAAGACGGGGCTCTTTACAAACTGGGCTACTTCACATTTGTGGTTTGGCAGCACGCTTCTAAAGCTCCCTCTCAACTTCAAGCAACTGCATTTCTTGTTGGTGGGAGGAAAGCCTCATGCTACTGCGATAAAACTGAGCAATGAAGGGGAGATTTTGAGTGTTTTAGAAGACTTGGAGGGAAAGACTTTGAGGTTTATCAGTGAAGTGGAGGAAAGAAACGGGACGCTGTGGATTGGTTCTGTCATGATGCCGTACATTGGAATCTATACTTTGTAATAACAAAACTATTTGGCCTGTCTGATTGAGAATCAGCTTGAATTTTCTATTCCACATATGTTTTTGAGTTAGTTTTCTCAGGGTAGTTAGAATCAGCCCAGCGCCCTAGGCCGCTCACGGACCAGGATGGCACAGCGCTTTTTCGAACATTGGTCAAAACATCAAAATCATACCTATTCTATCCCACTAAATTTTTGACTGAGCCGGCCCATAATCGGAACTCTATGCCCTTTGATAAATATCGAGCCCGATTGTTGAAGCTACTCTTGGGACATTTTCCCTCATTTTAATAGTCCCCTCAAGTCTGACTAGCTAAGTCCGACTAGGCAAGTACTGTCGGACTTGAACACCCTTTGATTAGTAGTAGAAGTATTCAGGCTTGTATCATGACTCTGATACCATCTTGAATTTATAAATTTTTGATTGGACTGGTCCATAATCGGGACTCTGAGCCCTTTGATAAATATCGAGTCTAACCGTTGATAATAGATTCGGGTCTCGTAAGTGGGTACGCATGTGAATTAATATATTAGGTGTGTGCCTCATTTAAACCTTATGATTAACGTATTTGAGCTTCAATCCAGCAAACTTATTTATAATTGTATCATTGATTTGTGAGACATTTTCCCTCATTTCAACACACATCATGTTCCGTGTTTATTTTTTTTTATCAAAGCATCATGTTCCGTGTTTATTGTGCAAATATGGAAACCGGTCTAGCCTTCCTTACACAAGTTGTGGGATTTAGACAGTATCCTTTTCCAGTCATCTCATCCATTGGTTGATGATGGGTTTTTTTCTTTTCCTTTTTTTTTGCAAAGAGTTGGCAATGCAGGTCTTGGGGGATACAAAAAGGATGGACGTAAACATAATCGTTGATTGAGAAGCAGAAAAAAATCTCTCTTTTGATTCCAGATGCCTTTCCAACCCATACACATCGTGGTCCTTGTTTAGTGGGCATTTATGGAAACCAGCCTACATGGATTAGTTGTTACTTGTGAGTGGTTTAGTAGTTACTTTACAAGACGCAACCTTCGTTTCAATACCCTTTTGTTCCAGAATCCTATGCCGGAGTCTCCGATGGGAGAAAGATGGATATAATATAAACGTGTGTTGCTGTTGTCTCGGATTTCAGGGGAAAGCAAAGAACATGAGGCTCGTGATACTGTTCGGAGTTGTTTTTGCAGCTATCTTCTGGGTCCGTTTTGATCAGCGGCAAGGAAATCATTTCGGAGACTCGAGCGTGATAGATATGCCCGGAGGGGCAAAAGGACCGGAGAGTTTTGCCTTCGACGGTAGAGGCGGAGGACCCTATACCGGAGTCTCCGATGGGAGAATTCTCCGGTGGCTGGTAAACGAAAGCCGATGGGCTGATTTCGCCATAACCTCCACCGAGAGGTAAGTATTACTGCAGCATGATTAAATTTGGCACACCTATCAAAAAAATGAGATGAATAGGCAATATTTTATAAAGATAAATTTACAGCAACAGGGGTATGCATTCCAAATCCAATACACACCTGGTCGTTTGGATGCTACGTGCATGCTATTCCTTTCCACCAAAACCTTGTGTGATTTATATGATGAATTAAGGGTCCTTTTGTGACATTGGTGTTTGAAAAACTACGTACGCCGTAATACAGTGGTTGGTATCACGAAATTTTGACAGTCTTAAGAAATTCTATCATTTTAATCGTGGATTGTGTAATATGTGAATACTGGCTATAGATTATTCTTGTGTTCATCCACAACCATGTATATTAAGTGGGAGTAGTGTGATCATGTCCTCTATCTCCCTATTCTTTGCTGCAAAATGAGTTCTGATGAAATTTTCAACAGATGACGCAAAATCATCTTTTGGAAATTAGTAACAATCCATAAAATAAGCAAAAATGCTATTTGTATACATTTTTTTGACATTATTGATTGATATTGTGATGTGACAACAATCACAACCATAATTAAAAGAAAATAAATAATATAACATGTTGTTATGATGATTGTCACATCACAATGTCAATAAATGATGTCAATAAAGTGTGTACAAGTAGCATTCCTCTAAAATAAGAGAGGGTGAATGCTAAGGTTGTTTATGGTGCAAATTAGTATTGAATTATATTTAATTAAAAAAATTATATTTCATTGATGAGAGAATGAAATTTCAAGTGATTGTGTCAACCCATGTTAGTCCAAGGGCGGACTTAGAAAATTATTTTACCCCGGGCTGGGCTTAGAAATATTTTTTTAACCCCGGTCGGGTCTAGGAAATTCATTGTACTGGCCAAAATCGATCCCGGGCGGGAGCCCGGGCTGGACGATGAACAGTCCCGCCCGTGCATGTTACCCTCTACTCGCGTGATCGCGGGTCCATGATAATGGTCCATAGTAACTTATTTTTCTTGGGGACTTGGTCCATCATGACTTAATATTCCAAGGGACCGATAGAACTCCACTCCAGCCCACAAGTATCGGACCGCCATGTCCATATGGTCAGTTTCAAATTCAATACACGTAGCATTAGCATTGTGGACGTTAAAATAAAATGTAAGATTGGTTTTGTAAGATGAATTCTCAGGTGATTAATGTTGTTGTGCTAAAAAATGTTGTACTCCATTTGTCAATCTGACGGCTGAGACTAAATAAGTCACTTAAAATGACTTAAATGACTCATTTAATGCGAATCTTCAGATTGCCAGATAAATGACTCACATTATAATTGAGTACAACAACTAATTATTGAGCACTTAAGAATCCCTCGATTTTGTAAATTCTTATATCGATTCGATTTTGGAACTCATCAAGAATTTTTGAGTGTCTGAAAACATGCTATAAATATGGGTTTACGGTATAATTCAGAAACCGGTCGCTATATAGAAATTCGATACATGTTTGTGAAAAAATTGTTCCACTAACAATTTACCATATTGATTGTCTAACTAGCTCAAGTGCTAAGGACATAAATCTTATAATTAAGAGGTGTATGGACTGATATTTGAGAAACAACATAAATATATATAAAAAAAATTAAACATTAGGGTCTAGACTCTAGGTTGGTTACAACTCATAAGTGGTCTTTAGTGTTAATATTTTGTTTTTGATTTCCAATTACAAAAAATGTGATGGAGCTTGTTTTTGGTGCGTGCCCAAACAAAAAAGACGTTAGTTAATCAACATTTGACCCGTACGATACATTATGTTATCTCAACACGAACATCTACCATTTGTTGTGATAGCACAAACTTACTTAAAAAGACATGTACATATTTTCTTTTATCCATATTGAAGTAGGGTTTAGGGTTCAGGTATAACATACAATACTATAATTTTAACTATTACAAGTCAAAATTTGTCATCAACCTTGTTTCGGCATGGTTTCTGTCTTTTTGGCAACTTCTAAAGGAGAACTACACAAAATTTGCCGTAATCATTTTGGAGCATGAAGCTTATCATGTAATATGCATAAACTTTTCAAATCTGAAAATTGGAATTATAATATAGTGCTCCACAGACTTGTATACTTGTTTATTTTAAAATTGCAGTTTTTTTTTAAAAATTTAATATGCATATATATTTAAAAAATATAAACATAATTACACAAACTCATCGTCCTCCTCATTCACTCCGCTCGAACCCTTCCCGGCGTTTCGACTTCTACATGATCGATAATGCCGGTGTCGGATCTTGCAGCCACATTTCTATGCTTTCGAAAATCACATTCTTCATCTTGCCTTTGATTTTGTACCAGAACCAGAGTTTGAAACGGATATTTTGCATAGTTTCTTCCACCCTGTCGATTTGTCCGGAGAAAAGCCTGTTATTCCTCATCTTCCACAATTGTCATACGCATACAAGCAAAATCACTGTCCAGATATGCTTTCGGATGTTCTCAGGCTTCATTGCTTAAAATTGCATGAATTAAGCTTATACAACATATCTTTGTTAGGCAATGAGCCTCTTTTCAAAAATTTATACATGAAAGATAAAAAACAACTGACGATTGGGATTCATACAATATATGTCAATAATTGTTAAAAACTCTAGTTAAATAATCTTCAACAATTTCCTTACAGAATTTACTTACATTGCATGCATGTAGTCCGTCGAATCACAAAAAAAGTGAAAGTTTGTGTTAGTCTCCCTGATTCGTTCCTCTCTATTTTTTTTTACCCAAATTTTGATCAGGTCAGATTGTGGAGGTCCTCACGATCACTCGCTTCGTGAGCACATTTGTGGTAGGCCACTGGGTCTGTGTTTCAATTATAAAACGGGACAACTCTATATTGCAGACGCATATATGGGTCTTCTTGTCGTCGGACCAGACGGTGGCCTTGCAAGACCAGTGACACAGCTTGTGATGGGATTTACAAACTCTCTCGATATTGATCAAGACACAGGAATGATCTATTTTACAGATAGCAGTACCAGATTCAGAAGAAGGTAAACGGGACCTCTCTCGATTGCTACATTCCTTCAAAGGAAATAAAACAATAGAAGGAAAAGGACATAGATGAGTGTTGTCCACCCAATGATCGATCTGTCTACTTGTGCAGGAATTATGTGTCGGTGATTATCAGCGGCGACAACACCGGCAGGCTGCTGAAATTCGACCCCGATACCCAGACCACAACCGTTCTTCTCGAAAACCTGAAGTTCCCCAATGGCGTCGCATTGAGCAGGAAGGGCGATTTTCTACTGTTCGTCGAAACAACAACTTGCAAACTTTTGAAATTCTGGCTGACCCCTTCAGACTACGGCACCGTCCAATTGGTCGCCGAGTTACCCGGATTCCCAGACAACATAAAGCGGACGAGGAACGGAGGGTTCTGGATCGGGATCAACTCCAATCGAGGAAAACTATTGGAATGGTTGATCTCCAAGCCTTGGATCGGGAATGCTCTGCTTCGGATCTCTCCGTTGGATGTGACGAATGCCCATTCGATCTTGTCTCGGATTTCCGGCAGCTCCGGTCTCGGAGTGAAGTTGGACGAGGATGGGGTTGTTATTGCGGTGCTGGATTTTGATCGCAGGTGGACGTTTGTCAGCGAAGTGGCAGAGGAGGAGACGGGGGATTTGTGGATTGGATCTGTGAAGATGCCTTTTGCAGGGAAGGAACAAAGGGCGTGATGAGAGAGATGTAATTGCAATTTCATAGGCAATTTTTTGTTTTATTCCACAAATTCAGCGTGTTTTTTTATTACACATATTAATGGTGGTTGTTAGCAATTCCTGCTTTGGAAAGCTCGGATCATTACCGACCTTCTGAAGGTCGGATGGTAAATCTCGGTTTTGCAAAAAGTGGATTTTTGTTATATAATAATACAAATAATTTACCATTCCAAATCCGAAAATCCGAATAATATCTCAAATTCGAGTGCAGTTTCAAAGCTAATTATCAATTTTGAGTGTATGTTTTTCTATCAATTCGCACTTTCATATGTTTTTATTTATTTTAATTAAATTATATTTTCCAGCAGACAATGAGCGGTCACCGACT
Organism: Pinguicula primuliflora; assembly: GCA_025802335.1. Classification (NCBI taxonomy): domain Eukaryota; kingdom Viridiplantae; phylum Streptophyta; class Magnoliopsida; order Lamiales; family Lentibulariaceae; genus Pinguicula; species Pinguicula primuliflora. The sequence goes on from JAOYMZ010016303.1 coordinate 10,873, forward strand.
ATGGCACAAATAGCAATAGACAGGAACACATATTGAAAACTGCTGTATACGAGAATGAAGGTGAAATGCTCACTTCATTACAATTTATGGGGACTAAACTAGATCAGGGATGAAAAAAGTTTGTTTACTTGGAATTCACTTTGATGGTTGTGCATTTAGTTTGAAATATTTCCAATTATATTGTACTTGTTGTATTGGTATTTAATGAAACATTTCTATTGATATAGTATCTATTGTATTGGTATTATCTTAATGACATTTAGTGTGAAAGTGAAATAATGTCATTCAAAAAAGTATTTAATAAACAATACAACAAATAAGAAATACAATAAGTCTAATCATAATATCCACCCGAATAAAATTTTGAAAGTGACGGTTTCTTTTGCAAAAAAATGTAAGATAATGGTTACATATATTAAAAATGTTATTTTGCGAGATTAAATAAAATGAATTATTACTCAGCGTTGCTTTTTTTTTTTTCAGTGTCCATCTCGTTCGGATTTCTCTCATTTGGGTCTTGGGGATCTGACCTCACCTTTTGTCGTTCAATAAGAAAATGTGTTAACATGAAAGATGGTGCAGATACCTCAAACCGTGGACCTTGCAGGTAGAATAGCATCTCATATGTCTGTCTGAGATCCTATATTGTCAGTTGCGCAACACAGAAGCCTATAGGATCCACCCGGTATTTACGACAAACCTAATGATTTAAATGATTAAATTTATGTTATTCAATTAAATGTCAAGTTTAGTAATAAGGACAATAACCTATATCGCGTGCGAGCATGAGATGCCAAAGTGCGACCACTTTCCACAGGAACACATACGATTAGTGAGTACGGCGCATTGTGTCTCTTGTGATTTTCGGGTTGTTAGTTGTGTCACGTACATCACAGGATTAAAATACCGGCCCATAAGGTGCCACGTGATGGCTTGGTGGTGGTGGTGGTGGGGTGTTTAGTGGCCTTCTCGTAAAAGAGACTGGCCTTATCGCTCCACGCCTCGATCATGGAGGTCATCCTCGCACAATAACCAATCTGTGGCTTGAAGTAGTTAATGCAGCTCTCATATGTTTGCCGCACTATTGAGATGATCAGAAGTCAGCGTGAATCTTTAAGCACTCCATTGAAGCACTCTACTTGATTTGTTATCATAATACCACAACGAGTTCCATCATCATAGGCCAGTGCCCACTTAAATGGATCAATGTAAGCTAAGTACTGGTGTGCAGCAGGGTTATGCGTGAGGATCTTATCCATTTGGTCATGAAACTTTATTTTGCTCGAACTTGACTCTACCTTCCAAGCCATTTCCTTGACCTCCATATCTTTGTACCTGGTATTCAAATTAGAACAAATATGTCGTAGGCAATATCTATAAACACCGATCTCATCATCGAATGCTGGAATTAGGCTTATTGCATTCAAACAGTCTACACCTCTGTCAAAAATGATACAAGTAGGTCTGTCTTTGGTCACGTATAGTGCCAATCTCTCCAAAAACCAGTACCACGAGGCCTTTGTCTCTTCGTCAACCAATGCAAAGGCGACGGACAAAATATGTCCGCTGACATCCAGTATCACCGCAACCAGTAATTTTTGCTTGAATGGACAATAGAGATGCATACCGTCAACAGATAGGATAGACCTACAATGTTGGTAAACAACAATGTAAGGCCCAAAAGCCCAGAACATGTAGATCAGCTCTTTTTCAATGGGACTATCAATATCCCTTAGAGCCCAGTCAACCACATTTCTAGGTTTCCAACACTGTAGTGATGCTAGATATATGGGCAAACTTCTGACGCCAGACGTCCATGTTCTGTGCATCATCTTAGTTGCTCGCTGTAGGGCAAATCGGGCTTTTGAATACTTGACTTCAAAACCACACTTAGACTATATCAGCAGTTGCACATGCTGCGCCGGAAGGCCTAAAGCATCAAAGTAGTAGTGTTTAAAAATAAAAAAATTACAAGTATGTTTTTTTATATGTTGGGAAGGCATTTTAAATCGACATACAAAAAAAGGATAGAAAACAAAAATAACAAAACAACGATAGGGAACCAGCCATCACCCTATCCTTTCATGGTGGTTCATATTATAATAGACTCAGTTCAGATATTCTTGTTCCCACCAGTGTTCTGTATTCCTGAGAGTCATAGAGCCTCCTGGTTGATATGTGTGTGTCTCCCAGTTCTGGTATTGTAAGCTGTTCTTTGCTAGTGTATCTGCTTCACTACTCTCCTCTCTTTGGATGTACTGGAATGAGATCGATTGGAATTTCGTCTTGATTGTGTTGATGCGAGTTATTAGGGCTGATTAATTTTCTGCCGATTTTTTTTTATCCATCCCACAGCTCTTTTAACGTCAAAAAAATAGCAAATCCTTTTAATGCCTTGTTCGTGTGCGATCTGGAGACTCTTCAATATCGCCCACATTTCCGATTTGATCGCTTCACATTTTCCAATTCTTGCCGCGAAGTTATGAATTGTTCGGCCTTGTGGGTCACTCAGAGTCTCCAATATCCCTGCTTTGTTGGTCTGTATTGCAACTGCTCCATCTGCCTTTAATATGAAACTTGTGTTTACCAAGGGAGCGATTCTCCTGCTTCTTTCCGTTTGTAATTTCCTTCGTCCCCCTTCTCAATCATTTACCTTTGCACCCGATCGTTCAGGGACTCGTACATCGCTCCTTCCTGAGAGCTGTCTCTGTGAGCTTAATTCGCTATTTGCAGCTGTTAGTTCCTTTTTCGTGGTCACTTGAACACCCTGTCAGTTTCCTTGGTCATCACAGTGAAGACGAGGGGGAGAATATGCAAGCCGTCCCGATACGTCCACGGATAGATCGTTTGTATTCGGCAAGTAAACATTTTGGTGATGCTGTAACTTGGCACAATGAGACGTATCCTATCCATGTTGACTCAAGAGATATCCCTCCTCCATAAAGCAGTCAACGTTATGATAACAATGTAGGTATGCTACAAGTTGGTCAATTATATAGAGAAAAGCCAAGTCTGATTCATGCTATTACGAAATATCATATTTTAATTGCGAAAAGAGAGTTTTGTGTTGTAAAAAACGATGCAGAAATGTGGACAGTAAGATGCAAGCACCCAAATGGTGTGCCGCAATATTTCTAGTCTCTTAGTGGTCGATTTTATGATGATGGGTGCAAGTGGAAAATCATCAACATTGGACCTGACCATATATGTGTTGATAATTCGCTAATTACGTACCACCGTAACCTTACACAAACTTTCGTTATCAAAGAGTTGCGCAGATTGGTCTCCAAAAATCCAGGTATTACAGTTGATAGTTCGCAATTACTCATATCATTATGTTCACCCTTAGCAAACTTTTTTTTGGGTATAAGTCTATACCCATATGATGCGACACAGTTGATCCATGATAGATATGGATTCGACATTACGTATTCTAAAGGATGGTTTGTAATAAAACATGCTAATGAGATGGTGCATGAGACATGGACTAGTGGACTAGAAAAACTTCCAGCGTGCCTTGCTGCCATGCAACATTGGAACCCCACGAATATAGTAGATTGGGAGATTGAGGATACTGATAATCCCAACGTGAAGAAGTTGAAGTATGTATTTTGGGCATTTGGGTCTTGTATCTTTGGATATAGACATTGTAGGCTAGTAATCTCTATGGATGACACACATCTTTACTGTCCGTACAAGCAAAAGCTGTGTGTAGCAGTTACATCCGATGTGAGTGGTCACATATTACCGCTTGCATTTGCCATGGTAAATGATGAGGATGAAGATGCATGAACATGGTTTATCCAGAGACTTGTTGCACATGTGACGAAGGACATACGAAGTTGTATTATTTCTGATAGAGGATCAGGTATACTTAAGGCGATCCCTAATGTATCTACTTTTGCTGAGTTTGGTTGGCACCATTTCTATCTACTACATATTTATTCAAATGTGAATCGAGACTACAGGAAAAAGATGTTGAAAGCCATGGTATGGAAGGCAGGATCACAGTGCAATAAGGTAAAATTTCATCAACTGATGGACCACATTCAAAGACGCAATCCTGCAGCTTATGCATATTTGTTGGACATTGATTTAGATAAGTGGGCCCTCTCTTATGATGATGGGAAGCGTTGTGGTATCATGACGACCAATCAAGTTGAGTATTTTAATGGAGTTCTTAAGGGAGCACGTAGGTTGCCAATTACGTCAATTGTGAGACAGACCCTAGATAGTTGCATCAAATATTTCTCTGCTCGAAATGCTGATTGTGTTAGAATGACCAATATTCGTGAAGCATATCTGATAGTTGCATCAAGTAATACCGTCCATCGCCATGTTCCGTCGGTCACAGTGAGATCTCAAAAAATCCATTTGGGGTCGCAGTGCAATCGTATGCAATCGAGAGTAATCCCAAATCTGTAGAATCCGTATAGCACCGCCTATCTGTCGTATCTTATCGGAAGAAGCTCGACATAGAAAATAGTAGAGGCAACACAAAATGGTTGATCCCCAACTATAAGAATGGACCTGCTGAATGTTCCAAAGGTATACCAAATGTCTCATATCAATCTTGTTGCCACTACTATCCGGCAACAATATACCTGCAACAATTTAGTGACATCATGCCTCGAGCACAAAACATAACCTCTTGATCAGTGCTAGCATTCGTAAACTGCCCCTCAGCACGTGTGAGCCACCGTTCGAGCGATGTAATCTTAATACCATGATTTCGAATGTCGGTAGCTGTGAACGGCATACCGTAGTAAGTTCACATATGCTGGATGATCTTTTTGTTGGTATACGGCACATCATCAGGGGTAATGATCGGAGCACCATCGATCAGTAACTCCCATATCATAGAAACGTCTTGGAGAGTGATCGTACACTCTCCGAACAGAAACCAAAAAGTATGCATGGTTGGCTGCCACCTCTCTATCAATGCAGTGATAAAATGGTGATCCTCCCTCAGATCACATCCCAAATATGCCCCCCAAAATCCAGTATTATATAGATAAAGCTGAACCCAGGAGTGTAAAGCAACTGCACGAACATATTTATTCGGATGTTTTAGCATAATAGTCTCATCACGTCTGACAGCTCTATCGAGTACTTGTGTATTTCTATGCCGTGCTAAATCACCAATAACCTCCGTTGATTCTTGATAGTGTAAGCCACGTCTCTGACTTTGTGAACTAGAACTCTCTCCATAACTCATGACTACAATCAATAAATAAATACAATTATCATGAAAACAATACGCAAAATAAATACAATACACAAAATAAATAAATAAATAAATACAATATACAATGCTAATACAATACACTAAATAAATTCAATACACTAAATAAAGGAATAAATACAATATACAAAACAAATACAATGCACTAAATAAATTCAATATATTAAATAAATAAATAAATACAATATACAATGTTAATACAATACGCTAAATAAATCCAATACACTAAATAAATACAGAATATAAATAAATACAATACACAAATTAAATAAATAAATATAATCATAACTAAATACAGATACATAAATACAATATATAAATAATTACACTATATACATAAATACAATACATACATTAATTAAATAAATTATAAAAATACATTAAATAAATAAATAAAATACAACATACCTAAAGTGGGCTTGAGTGAAAGACCTTGACTCTGACTTGTTCTTGCGTTTTTTTTTGTAAGTAATGAAATTTTATTCATGTGTAGTATTTACAGCTTTATATGCCCTTATGATGGGTCTATCTCCCGTTACATTTACAAATAATACATGGATTCGCGACAACATTCACCAAACACGAAGCCCAAATCAATTCTACACTGCACTCTTAATATTAACCAACAGTTTAATTGAATCTGATACAGGGCACTCAATGGATCCGGGATTTGTTGGATGAAGACAGCCTCATTTCTCATTCTCCATATAGCCCAGATAGTTTCTTCCCAAATGAGATTCCAGATTGCAGCAGTTTTCCCAAGGAAGCGCTGATCACCGGCTAGCTCCATTACTTGTTTCAATGTCTGCGGGTGGTTCTCCGGTAGATTGAGCCATCGCAGGACACAATTCCATACCTCGCGAGAAATCAGACACTGCAGAAATAGGTGATCTACCGCTTCGTGATCTTTAAGACAAAGTGGACATACGACTATATCAATTGAAACTCCTCGCTTGGCTAGCTTATCAACTGTTGGGATGCGGTTCTATATTGCTCGCCAACAAAATGCACTTATCTTCGAAGGTCTTAATCTGTTCCAGATTTTTGGTAATTTTGCATCTGTTTCTTCAAGCTGTCATTCTGTCTGCATAATCTGGCTGCAGATCTTAGCTGTTAGATATCTGCTATCGTCAATGCACTGCCATTGCCATTGATCAAAGTTGTTTGTTCAATCAATGGCAATGGCACTGCCATTGCCATTGCCATTGATCAAAGTCTAGTAGGTGCCGAATTAAGATGGGTTTGCAGATTCTGACTTGCTCTTGCTAGGCAGGGAAGGAGTGAGACTTTGATTTGAGACGATTGCCTGGATAAGTGGAGTTGCTCGGTTTGCAAATGCTTCTACTTTTGCAAAGCACTTTTCAATGCAGAAAATTAAAATAAAGTAATTTGTAAAAAAATGGTGTGTATTTGCAAAAATTGTGGTGCTACAAAAAAAATCTAATAATAATGTTTGCAAATGTTTTTAGCTTTTCTTATATTTATATAAGAAAAGTTCAATTTTACCCTTACAATTCGACTAAAATGGTATATTTTAATCATATAAATAATTTTTAAATGTATATGGTCTTACATATGTATTTTGTTTATTTTCAAAAATGACACCGCCTGCTTTTCCACCGCAGAAGTATCTCCTCATCTGCTTTTGGATTATATGCCAAATTAACTTGTGCACCGTAGAAGCAGAAGCAGTTCTGACAAACACCAAAAAAAAAAAAAAAAATTAGGAGGGGAAAAAGTGTTTACTGATTATGGGAACGAGTAACCTTTTGAACGGTCAGCATTAAATACGGTCAACCTTACTCTCGCTCGTGAGCTAGTCAGTGAGCAAATAAAAAAAAATTCTGACTACCCGTAGAATGGGAATGTGATAATGACCTAATCGTAGCATTTTTGAATTGGTAATAAGGCTCAATATGGGACGTAGAGCGGGAAATTCAGTCTTTGATTTGATTTGATTCTTGCACTCCTAGCTTCTCTCACGCTTCGGCTTCTCTGTCGCTCACCCACACACACAGCAGAGCGACTGGGATCAATGGAGAAAATACACGTTTCTGTGCGAGCCCGGCCGCTATCGGCCGAGGATGCGAAGGCCAGTCCATGGCGCATTAATGGAAATGCTATATTCCTACAAAACCAGTCATCCAAGTTCGAATTCGGTAGGAATTGAAGGACTCATTTGGAAACATATGAGTTGAAAATTTTCAAACATTGCGAGTGTATATGCTAGTTTAATTTATTCTTTTGTGTGTGTTGTATTGTTATGTTAGATCGGATTTTTGGGGAGAATTCTAAGACTTGCGACGTGTACTCGGCGCGGACGAGAGATATTGTGGCGGCAGCTGTGGGAGGTTTTAACGGTATTGACTTCTTTGAAGCAAACCAGCATTTTTGTTTAGCATTAAGCTTGGATATCCTAGGGGAGAAATGCAGGTGTGAACCCTAAATTGATTTGGGGATTCTGTCCGATTCAATTGAGGGGCAGGGCAGTAAATACTGCAAAAACTTGTACAATACTGTAAATTCAAAAGCGGAAATGCAACATTTACCAAAAAAAAATTAAGCTTGGATATCCACTTGGCGTGATTAGTGAACATTCATGCAGTGTAATTTCTAGTTCAACTTGTTCAAGGAGCTTATCGGAATTCGGAATGAATAATTGCCTGCGTTATTATCAGACTTCGATTATTAAATAATGCTCCGCCTTCAAATATAAAGCATAATTCATGTCTTTATACATTACGTCATTGTTTTTACTTGACCTATGAAATGTTGTGTTTGAATAGGCTAAAATGTGGAACTGTTTAAGCTGGAAAATATATTTAAAGTGCATGGTCTGATTGGTTCAACGAATATTATCGTTTTTTATATGAATATTTGGTGGATGCTTTCTGTTTTCGCATATGGACATTGCACAGCAGCAGTGAATATGTTGCAACCTAATCTTTCTGGTGGGTATCTTAAGGAACTGTTTTTGCATATGGACAAACAAGCAGTGGAAAAACATACACAATGCGTGGATCAAATTCTGAGGCTGGCGTTATTACTCTTGCTGTCCACGATCTATTCAATATTATACATCAGGTACCCATTTTACTGCTTATTGGTTTCCTTTTTACCAGCACCACAGCTAAACGGGAGAAGTTAATTCTTTGAAGAAATGCATTTCCTTTATTGAGTTTCATTGTCGAATGTATTTATATCACTTTGGTTGAGAACTCGCATATTCCTATGTATCTGAAGCATGGAACTTGAAAATCATAGATATGAGTATAAACTGTAAAATGCTGTCATAGTGATCCAAAATGTACCCCCTGCTATTGAGTAATGACTATTCATTTTTTATTGATAATTGAGTAGTGACTATTCATACATTGCTGCTTTGACCTTAAATTAA
>JAOYMZ010016314.1:0-19513 GCA_025802335.1 Pinguicula primuliflora
CTGATAATTGTTCAACCGATGCTTCAAAAAAGATTATGGAGAATTTGCCCAATTTGTGAACTAGGGTTCCATAGAAAAAGTAGAGTGACGCGCAGTTCTCCCGTAGTAAGAGAATGAAAAGGTAGTGGGCTATTGTACATAGTTAATTTTTAATTAATAAATTTGATTACTAGTCTTGGCCCAATATTAGATCCAAATTTTATCCATGTAAAATATTATAATGCTTTATATATTATAATATGTAAAAAAAGAGTCCTATACTAGTCAATTTTTTTTCATTTTTAAGGGGGGGCACGTGCCCCCCCTAGGTCCCAAGACCCTCCGCCGGTGCTCTGACGGGACCAATCTGATGTTTGAATCGAGGTCAATTTGGATAACAGCAACTATGTTCTATGGTCGCGACTAGTGGAAGTCACAATTGGAGAAAGGGATCGATATGAATTTTTGACGGATAAATTGCCGGCAGAATCTGACCCGACATACAAATCTTGGAGAAAAAGGGATCTGCAGGATTTTTCTTGGCTCACAAATTATATAGATCGAAGCATTGTTCGGGAATACATCCACTTCCCTACATCTGAGAGTTTGTGGCATACCCTTGCTAAAACATTCAAAACTGGAGAAGCCAGTCTACAAATCTTCGATTTAAACACAAAAACAGCTCGTTTGTCACAAAATCAGAGTAGTATTGAAGAATATTACAGCAAATCAAACAGTCTCTGGATGGAAAATGATAGGAGGAGACCAAATCCTATGAAGTTTGAAGAAGATATTCTCAAATACAGTGAATTGCAATCTGAAGATCGGCTTTTCACCTTTCTGTCTGGCCTTGACCGAATATTCGATCCTATAGTCCGAGACATCCTGAAGGCGAAGCCCCTGCCGGGACTAGACGAAGCATACGCCACCCTCCGGTTAGAAGCTACACATCGGGAAATCCTAAATTCGACAAATAGCTCTGCGGCTGATCAGAATATGGCATCTGTCAGCCCAAACCACGGCCCAATCATCACATCGGCCTATTTCCGTAACCCACATGGAAACCCTAATTCACGAGCCCAACACAGAATCTGGCGGGGCCCATTTTAGTGGGCCGAGTGGTACCCGACCCGGAACCCCCGACCCGGCAGCTCAAAATCGGTCAAGATATTCAGATCTGTCCCAACCTCGACCTGAATACACCGACCTGACTACTCAGAACCATCCGATTCAGAATCGTCTGTTTCACGACGGCCGCCGGTCAGAAGGCACGAGTTCTGCTGCGACCTCATCATTTCGGCCAAGGTGTGACTATTACGGGAGATTATGGCATATGCAAAAAGAGTGTTACCGTAGAGTGGGGTATTCGGCAAATCACTCGACGAATCGCAGAAATTTCGGCCAAAATCATGGGACAGTAGCCGTCAGTGAGGGAATCGACCAGGAGGACGATGGCGAGCACGGCTTTGTAGCACTGGGAGTTGGGAGGCAACGACCCACTCCGCAGTTTGCAAACTCTAGCACTGGTGACAACTATTACGTCAAAATCGATGGAAATCCAGAGGTGGAACTGAACGACCGAGTTATCGCGACAGAACCGAGAAGAGATGCTCCCAAGTCCAAATGTGAGCAGAATGACCGATACAGAAGTAAAATGGGTAGGGGGGTCAAATTACCTCCTTACCCCTCTAATTTTATTGCTGCTAAGTACTTTCCGGAAGGGTGTTTTGGGAAAAATGAAAGTTCTGATTTTGGGGTCGTAAATTCATGTGCTGATAATTCGAAGGAGAAACATAACCAGTAAATATTTGATTGTGGTGCAACTGATACAGTGAGTTTTGATATTGATGATTTTTGTGAGCCATAGGGTCACCGGAAACGAAGTATCCAAACTGCTAATGGAAAATTGCTGCCTGTCGAGGGTGCCGGGATAATTAAGATCACATCACATCTTAAATTATCCAATTGTCTATATGTGCCAGCATTATCTCATAAATTACTATCCATTAGCCATGTGACGAAAGAGCTAAACTGTGCTGTTCTAATGTACCCTACATTTTGTGTGCTGCAGGATATTTGGACGAAGGAGGTCCTTGGGCATGGCACTAAACGGGCTAGACTGTACTACGTGGACGAAGTCGCTCCTTCCAAAAAATCCCTGTCCGTTCGTAGTCCTGCATCCCAGAAAAGTTTTTAGTTGGACTACGAACCAAAGCTTGGGTCGTCCCTCCAATAACTATCTCAAAAAATTGTTTCCACATTTATCTGGTTTTCCTATATCATGTGACTCGTGTCTCCGGGAAAAAGCCCACCGGGCATCGTTTTCTCCTAGCTTATCGCGTACTGATAAACCTTTTTCTATTATTCATTCCGATGCCTGGGGACCTTCCCCAGTTGTTGGAGGTAGTGGATTAAGATATTTTGTCATATTTATTGATGACTGCACTCGCATGAGCTGGATATATTTTTTTGAAAAATAAGTCCGATGTTGTTGCAAAGTTTATTCAATTTTATCAAATGATTGCCACCCAGTTTGAGTAGTCCATTAAAGTCCTTCGCACAGATAATGGGGGAGTTTGTGATCTCCCACATGTCTACATTTTGCTCTGGCAAAGGATTGATTCACCAAACCACTTGTCCATATAGTCCGGCACAGAATGGTGTTGCTGAAAGGAAGAACCGATTTTTACTCGAGATTACTCGAGCGATTATGTTGGAGTCAAAGGTACTATCACTTTGTTGGCCTGAAGCCGTTGCTACTACCGCCTTTCTGACTAACCGCCTGTCGACTAAAATACTAAATTTGGGCACACCTCTCCAAGCCTTATCCTCTCACACGAGAATCCCTCCGTACCTCATTTTACCTCCACGAGTATTTGGGTGCTCCGTGTTTGTTCACATACCTAAGGTGAACCGTACAAAGTTTGATCCCTGCTCTTTGAAGTGTGTCATTGTTGGCTATGGAATTCATCAAAAGGGCTATAGATGCTATGATCCCGAATCCAGAAGATTGTTTACTACCATCCATTGTGACTTTGTTGAGGATGAGTTCTATTTCGATCGTTCACCAGGATCTTGTGGTCAGGAGGAGACCATGAGAGACCCACTAAATTGGATCAGCCTACCATCCATCAGACTCGAGCCCCAGAAAGAGCTAGCCCCCGAAAGAGCTGTCCCTTCGGTCCCTGAGCCGCCACAGGTCTTGACCACAGCCTTATTGTCGCTCTCTGTAGTATAGTCTGGAGGTCCTGTGGTATCATCGACCCCTCCTTCTCCGGATATTCATTTAAGTGATATTGCTGAGCCTGAGCCCTTACTTGAGGAGTGTGTATCTGTTGAGCCTGCAGGTGTTCCTCCGACCCGTGTACTGCCAAAGAGATCCACCAGAGGCGTAGCACCTCGACAATATGTTGCTGATCATGTGCCTGGCTCGAAGAGATATCCAGTGGCAAACCTATTCAGGGGGAGAGTATCATCGGTGGCTAAGGCATTTACGATGGCTCTATATCAGGAGGAGATCCCCAGAAGTGTTGAGGAAGAATTGAGTACGCCTGAGTGGCGGAGAGCAATGGAGGAAGAAATGAGGGCCTTGAAAAAGAACCATACATGGGATAAATGCCAATTACCTCCCGGAAAACGTCCAGTTGGGTGCAGGTGGATCTACATGATCAAGAGAAAGGTTGATGGAACAATGGAGAGATTCAAAGCATGTCTGGTGGCGAAAGGATACACCCAGACCTATGGGATAGACTATTCGGAGACGTTTTCCCCTGTGGCTAAGATAGATACTATTCGTGTACTGTTTTCTATTGCAGCTAACAGGGACTGGCCACTTCACCAGTTTGATGTGAAGAATGCATTCCTTCACGGAGAGCTTGAAGAAGAAGTATATATGGAGAGTCCACATGGTTTTTCAGCACAGACCTAATGAGGGGTGCAGGTTGAGGAAGGCTCTATATGGATTGAAACAATCTCCCCAGGCTTGGCTTGGTCGCTTTACCATGGCAATGAAGCGGTATGGATACCACCAGAGCAACGCTGATCATACCCTTTTCTTGAAGAGGCAACCGCAAGGAATCACTTGTCTTATTATATATGTCGATGATATGGTGATCACTGAGATGAGGAGGATGAGGAGATCGCAGCCCTAAAGGTAAACCTATTTAAGGAATTTGAGATGAAGGATCTGGGAACCTTGAAGTATTTTTTGGGAATTGAGGTGCTTCGCTCAAGAGGAGGAATTTACATTTGTCAGCGAAAGTATATTCTGGACTTGTTGGCCGAAATAGGACTCATGGAGTGCAAGCCAGCAGACTCACCCATGCTACCTAACCATGGTCTCTCGATTGTGGACAAAGTTGAATTTGTGAAACAAAGACAGTATCAACATCTTGTGGGGAAACTGATATACCTCTCACACACTCGACCTGATATCGCATACGCTGTGGGTATTGTGAGTCAAATCATGCATCAGCCTCAGAAGGATCACTGGGAGGTGGCACTCAGGATTTTTCGATTTTTAAAGGGGACCACAGACACTGGTGTAATATTCAAGAAGAATGGGCACTTGATGGTGGAAGCATACACAGATGCTGACTGGGCTGGGAACCCATTGAATCGACGATCTACTTCGGGGTATTTCACATTCTTTGGTGGAAACCTGGTTGCATGGAAGAGTAAGAAGCAGAAGGTAGTGGCCTTATCGAGTGCTGAGGCAGAGTTTCGTGGTATAGCAAGAGGTGTGACAGAAATCTTATGGTTGAAAAAATTGATGACAGAACTGGGCTTTCCGGCAGACAAACCGTGCCCCTTGAAGTGTGATAATAAAGCGGCTATTCAAATTTCTGAAAATCCGGTACAACATGATAGAACGAAGCATGTGGAAGTTGATAGACATTTCATCAAAGAGAAATTGGAGGATGGGGTTATTACGCTCCCCTACGTGAGATCCGAAGATCAGTTGGCGGACGTCTTGACGAAAGCAGTTGCTGGACGATCCTTTCATGAGATTATAGCCAAGTTGGGTGTTGGACCCTACAACATCCAACTTGAGGGGGGGTGTTGAAAAGAATCTCATAAAAAGGAAAGGAGAGATTAATCTCTCCATATTTCCCGGGATTTGATGTACCAAAATCTCGGGACTTACCTTATCGCCTCTTGTCTATATATTGTACCTTGTAGCTGATGAAAAAATATAACAAAAAGAAAAAAAAGAAACAGGAGGGCGCCTCATTCCCTCACCATGGAGTAGGGATTTTCCCGAATCACGTGACAATACTGTGAAGCACGAAAGTAGAATTCATCAAATTTTAATGTTGAAATAATTTACAATTACAATGCATAAAAGTAAGAAAAAATCAATAAATTCATAAAATAATAAAAACGATCTATTTAGGAGTTTCCTCCTAAACATGCGGGGGCACCTTTAGGATTGTATGTTAATTTTGCGCGCACGACAAAACAAAATAGGCTAAATAAATTCTTTTGGGAAAGTTATCAATTTAGATTTAATGCGAATAAATATCCTTTATATAAAATGGAAAATGCTATGTCGGACGAAAAAAATGAGGCAAGAACGCAAGAAAGTGGTACACGTCACCGTGCACGTGACTTCAATTATTTTTTTTCCAAAATACAATATTTTCGTCTTCTCTTACCGATTATATCCCACTCTCTCCACCGATCATCGACGGGATGAGAAATCCTTACACAAAATTAAATTTGCTTTATACAAATCTTAGAACCCAAGAGCTGTTGTTTGAGAAATCTTCGACCTAAGGCTGTCCGCAACTATGGAGGAAGTTTCCTCCCTTTTTACTTATACATATCACATTAATCCACTTTTCTCTCTCCTATCTATCATCCACATTTCTCTCTCCTATCTATTCTCCATATTCCACAACCATAGAAGGAAATTTTCACCCTTACAATTATTATTATTATTATTATTTTATAATTTATTTTATAAATTGTTTTTAATGCATAAAATTATTTTATGTTATTTTATTTTAATAATTGTTTTTATTTATACATTAATTATTTTATCTACACACTTTTATTTTTATGGGGTGGAAGGTGGGTGGATCCACCTTCCACATTACCTCTTCCATGAACTGCACAACCTGCTGTCCATGAAAGGAGGAACTTTCCATGGAAAAAGTATTACTTGCTATCGGATGAAGTCTTGGTGGGGGAGGAAATTTCCACAAGGATGTGGATAGCCTAAGAGAAGAGAAATTGGGTTTTCATTTTCAAACAAATTCCGTCGCAGCAGGCCGTGGTCTAGTGGAGGGGATGAACAGCAAGTCGAAACTCGGAGTCTGACGGCGAAGTCGGTCAGAATCTGATTCCGACAGAATCAAATACCGGTATGTGCAAATCAGAAAATGGAGAATATTGTTGGATCTGCTCCGTCTCAGTCTCTGACCGCCGTACCAAAGCTTGCTCCGATTGCAACTCCGGCAGCAGCTCCGCCAACACCGGTGGCTGCCGCACCAACGGGGTCCTGCAACTCCAATTCTGATTCCAGCTTTCTCCTCCTGCTCTGCCTGCCTCCTGTCACCGGATTCGAGTTCAGATCCAAGCGCGCATCTCAATATTTGGTTTCTAATGTTTACTGGTGTTTAAGTTTGTAATAGTACCACATTATCTCTCATCTAAGTTCTCACGTGCTATGGTGACATGGACCACTTTCTTGTGTTCTTGCCTCATTTTTTTCGTCCGGCATAGCATTTTCCATATAAAATAGTGCCCATGTGTTTATGATGAACGTCATATGTTCGGGAGATGTCACGGACGTCGTGGTTGCTGTTTAGGCTGTCCGCAACTATGGAGGAAGTTTTTTCCTTTTTACCTATACATATCACATCAATCCATTTTTCTCACTCATATTTATCCTCCATATTTTCTCTATCCTATCTATCATCAATATTCAACAACCATAAAAGGAAATTTTCAGCCCAATAATTTTATTATTATTTTATAATTTATTTTATTATACTTTTCTGTTAAATATTAATTAAATAATAAATACTTGATAAAATGAATAATACTTTTCGTCTAATTTAAAAAATATATATTTATTAAATTAAGATAAAAGCATTTATTAGTACAAACGAGTGTTTATTTTGGGCCAAATTTGCTCCAAATATTTATAATTAGATCTTCTTGCAATTGCGTAACCTTAGCTTTATCCTGCGATGCTTTCATCCTACTCAAGTACGCTGGAAACATTAGATCTTGATCAAAATCTGGAAATATTGGTTGTTCGTTTTCGTACGCACCTTCTGGATCATAGTCAGGTGGATAAATGACATGTCTATACAATATCTACATGAAATCTAAAAAATCTATATCTTATCTATATTATCTAAAACACATGTGTACAAAATCTAAAATATATATATATATATTATTTTTATAATATTAGGGAGATATATCTTATTGTTTTAATATGTATATATATACTAAAATAATAAGATATTATATTATTATATATTAGCATTAATTTATATAGTACTTTTTTAATATTATATTATTATTATTTTTTATTATGGGGGAGGAACACCCACCTTCCTCCATCACTTTTCAATGGACAACACAATGAGTTGTCGAGTTGTTCATGTAAAAGGGAATTTTCCTCCCAAAAAGCAAAATTTGTTGCCGGTTGATCACATGGTGGGGGAGGAAAGTTCCTTATGAATGTGGAAGCCTTATGATGAGTTTATTTTTCCTAGTTATGCCAATTTCTTTTAAACGATGTTAAGTCTATATTAGTATCATCGACTTACCTAGGGATTTTTAGTGTGGTTGGACTAGTAACTTTGTAACTTATACACTTGCGTCTTATGCAAAAAAGTGCGATGATGATGCATCATGATATCATCGCCTTTATCTTTCATTCTCTCGCATCTATGTGGTTACTAACTAAGTAATTTTCTTTCAAAAACAATAGTATCCATTGGTATTTTAGCATCCTATATGGGGGCAAATTAGAAAATTTTAGAATGGACCACACAATCTAGGAAGATCATCAAGTAAGCTTTAGTAGTAAATTTGAAAATGACTTGACAGGTTTTTGTGGTGATGTAGGTGTGGCATCTATATAATTGCAAGCAATTTGAAAGATTCATAGAACCTATTCTATATTATGAATTCATTGGACATATAAAGGTGGACGAGACGAGACCACTCAGAACTGTTTGAATGTGTGTTTTGCCCATTCGAATTTAAATACTTACTCTGATGATTTGCATGCCTTACTCGCCCATTCAGATGTTTTTAATGACCCGTGACATTTATTCTATTCCTGTGCCGGACTAATCTATAGGAATTGTGCAAGGCAATTCCCAACACGAACTAGTTCAAACTCGAGCCCATACCCACGGGCCTATTTAAATCTCCCCCATTCAAATTTAAATAGTTAATTTACACATTTTGTCTACTTTACTCGTCAATAGGATAATATATGTCATTCCTTTCTCCAAACAATAAATAATTGGTCGACTGTATTCTCCTCCTTTCTCTCCTCTTATACACTACCATTTTTTTTTGGATAGGTTATACACTACCAATTAAAAATGTCAATTTCATGACAATGTCCTTTTCCTATTCGTCCCGATCGTTTCGTTTAATTTCAAAGATTCTAAAAATTGAAACAACATTAGATCTGCTAAATTGAAACCACAACATGTCACGTACTTTTCTTTTGGCTCATGTCCGTCCAATATTTATTTCCATATATCATTTTTTTATATAAATACAGGTAGATAAATGGCAATATCGTCAACACAAATTTTCAAATGGCACCCTACCGTACTGAATATGCATCCGAGGTCGAGACACAACCACGGTTTAGCCCTTGGATTTTTAGGGCTTAGCCCTTGGGTTTTTAGGATTTAGCCCTTGGATTTTTAGGGTTTAGCCTTGGGTTTATATTTAGCTCTTGGGTTTATAACATTAAAATAGAGTTTTAGATTTTTTCGGCGACTTCACCGCCGTAATATTATTTAGAAAAATAGAATTATCCAATAGCAATATTTTTATTATGTATTCCGACAATCGAGATACATATTCAGCACGGTAGGGTGACATTCGACACCCTACCATTAACACTTGAAAATTACTCATATTATCAATAATGTCTTTGAATTTCGACATGGCCCACCGAATTAAATGATTGCGTACTTTCTGTGTCCGCAGCGCTCTACGATCTGCATGGTCCTTGGTCGAGTAGTTGGTTAATTACTATTGTACCATGACCCCAACCAAATCGCAGTAGTTCGTAAGGTGAAAAATGGATATCCAATGACATTTCTACCCCTATCTGTCCGTACCGTAAGATCTGTTGCACAATCTACCAAAGATTTTGTCCCTGACAACCAAAAACCTAGTTGCCGATTTTACTTCTTTGTCTCATCTTACATTAAATGCTACAGCCTTTTTTATAAGGTAGATTTCTCATTTTTCAAAATAAGATTTAAAGTTTTTTTAGGAAATCACTAAATTTAAAATTGTAGTGATGAAATATAGTTTACGTTGAAATCGAATCTCGCTATAAGACATCTTTAAGTGTGTGTGCACTTCACATTCCCCACTCACACCATGTGGTAACACACACATGTTGGTATATGTGTAGCCACCTATTTAAGAATGTGAGAAAAATGTGGGTGTGTTGTGAGTCTTAAGAATGTCTTATATCATTTTTGGCTGTAATCATTGTTCTAATATGCGGTTTGGGACAACCGCCTAAGCCGTGGGCACTAGGTGGCCCTCTCAATTTTTCGAGTGAAATGTCATTTACCCCATTGTACTATGCATATTGATCAATTTACATCTCTGTACTTTCAAATGAACCAATTTACCAACTTGTACTTTCATTAAAAGACTTTCCACCCCACAGATATTTTCTATCTTATTATTTTTTTACTAATAACCAAAAGACCCTCCACGCGGGCTCATCAAATTCACGGCGGTGACTATTTTATCTCAAGTTTACGTAGAAGATAATTAACAGAGAGAAATGAGGTTCAATTATTTTTTATCTCGAGTTTACGTAGAAGATCATTAAAAAAATAAAGGACAATTTGGTCATTAGTAATAAAAATAATAAGATAAAAAATATTTATGAGCTTAAGGGTCTTTTTATGAAAGTACAAAGGGGTAAATTGATTATTTTGAAAGTACAGTGGTGCAAGTTAATTAATATGTATAGTACAAGGGTGTAAATGACATTTAGCTCCAATTTTTCTATGGGTGCCACGTTGGGTGCTCGTACACGGTTGGATGTTAGGCGGACCAAATCTAAAAAAGTGCTCTCTAAGCAACACTATGATACTACTCATGAAGGTTGTGCTCTAATATTTGATTAGCATGAAATCTCAACTTGTTTTATTGTTTTTTATTGCTAACTTTGGACTTGTGGAGTAACTCTTTATAGATGGCTTATCTTGCAAAAGCCGTTGACTTACTTAAATGGGTTTAAATGGATCTATCATGGCAAACGGGTTGACGTTTGACAATGAGAGAATAGTATCTTAGATTCTTTAGAATCCACACAATTTGATCTCGTTGACTTATTTATATGCAATATATTAAAGAAATTATCCTCATGCGGTATTGGGAAGTAAACTGATTTTGGAGATTGCACATGCACCAACAACCCTCAAATTAATAGGAAGAATGTTATATACGACGAAATTAACAAGCACACCCTTGCATATTGTGGCCCGGCACACACCAATATTGGTGTTTGTGAGACTCATGTGAGAGCCTTCGTGATTCATGTTTGTGTTTTTTCGTGGCATATATCATTTTCTAAATTGATGCATTGTTTTAGTTCCATAATCAGAAAGTGTGACTCAGTTCACTCTTTTTTTGCAATGTAAAATCAACCTTTTACTATTTTAAATTGTGTCATTACTAGAACCAAATTATGGCCCTTAGCTCTCGAGGCACCATCGTATGTTCATTTCGGAACCAGTCACACTTCCAACCATCTCGACTTGCATAAGAAAAAACTTAGGCAGTGAAAAAATTATTAATGAATTTTTCTGACATGTATCATCTCATTATATTGAATCATGTTAGAATTATTTATTTTACTTCAATTTTGATTGTATGAAAAAAAATTAGTTATTGAATTTGGGCAACCATGCCCATCTTACCCGATTTTATGAGAACATGATTTTACTAAGTAAAATTAAATTACACCAAGAAACTATTTTTTGGGGGGTGTTTGGGCTTGAGCCCTAGCTTCATTGAACTGTAGTCCAAGGGCAGACCTACTGGATGAATATTTTAGGATAGAGCTATAAAAAGAAAATTTGAATGAGGAAATTTTTTTATACCATTGCTAAATTTATTATTCTCTCTGGGCTATCCTTGGGCTGGCCCAACAAGGAGCATGGGCCCAAGGACAGTTGTATTTATGGGCTGGACAGGAGATAGTTGGGTTGGAGAGCAGCCCATGGCTTTTATTATTTCATTTATTTATTAATCAAAATTCCAAGCGGCAAACATATGTAAAAGCGGCAACTACGTCTGACATCTCGAAGTTTCTGATTCCCACGGCATCAAACAAGAAAATAATACGAAATCGAGGGTGGAGTAAAAGTAATTAATCCTCACAAATAGAACGTCCCCTGGTCTGTTATTCCTGCTTTGCTTTAAATTTCTAGTAACACCAGCGATGTTGATTCGAAGAAGCTTGTCGGCGGCACGGCGGAGCAGGTCGGCTGTTAGAGTATTATCGGTTTCCCGCAGCCAACCTTCAGTTCCGTACGCATCGGCTCAGTCTAATGCCTCAGCTTTATTTCTACTACCTCATGCAATTATTCCGTTTACTGGGCGCGGACTCTGTTCAACATCAGTATCAAGTATTAGGCGTATTGTATGGACACCTGGAATTTTCCGTTCATACTCCGCTGCTGCTACTGGCAAGGTAAGTAAGCTAGGACATTGCTGATTGGTTCTGTTGCTCCATGATTATCAATTTTTTTATATTGAATTACGTTATTTGCCTGTATGTACCGGAGAGATGGTTATGGTTATGCCCACCTGGTGTTCGGTACATGGTCTAACCGGGCACACATGTATTTTCACGGTAGCACTCATGTATTTTCACTGTAGTATGTGTGCATACTTCGGTGAAGAAAAAAAGATTTTCGTAAGATAAGATCTTTTCTGTTATAAGATATGAATCTAAAGGTGGCAGATGGCCTGTTTGAGCATTGAGTTATCAATGGTAGTCTTAGAATGAGAATGAAGACAAAGCTTTTGTTCTTAATCATGTTGTTTTGTGAACATTTCCAAAAGAAAAATAATTATGCACTTCCACCACACCTATGTTGAACGCAGATTAGTGACTCGGAGTTCACTGAGATGGCATGGGATGGGATATGTACTTCTTTGGATGCGGCAAGGGACAATAAAAATCAAGTGGTAGAAACCGAGCATTTAATGAAATCACTTTTGGAACAAAAGGATGGATTGGCAAGAAGAATATTCACCAAAGCAGGGGTGGACAACACCACTATTTTACAGTTGTCTGATAATTTTATATCTCAACAACCAAAGGTACAATATAGCGGCGGAGATGTGGCTAAGAACAACTTGGAATTTTCTGAATAGTTTGTATTCCTCTGCTAGCAGGTTTCAGGAAACACAACTGGTCCTATCGTGGGAACTAGTTTTGGTCTTCTATTGGAGAATGCACGAAGATTCAAAAAAGAAATGAATGATGCATTTGTGTCTGTTGAGCATCTTGTCCTGGCGTTTCCATTGGATAAAAGGTTTGGCAAACAACTGTTCCAAAATCTTCAACTAAGTGAGGAAGCTTTGAAGGATGCTGTGCAAGCTGTCCGTGGTAATCAAAGAGCACTCGATCAGAGTAAGTTCATACCAACAAAATTCTGGCCATTTTGAGTGTATTTTTCTTAGACACTACTTGCTACAAACTTGTTACCTCGATTCGGTCACTGTCCTCACCTGCTATTTAGTGTACTGCATTATACTTGTTTGTTTTTCTGGACTAATACTTCCTCCTGCAGTCCTGCTCATACTGGAAGATTTTGGTTGTGATGTCAAGATGCTAACGTGTTTCAATTTGAATGGATATGAATTACACGTCAATCTAGTCTGAGTATAGCTGTATTAAATTGGCTGCTCTCTTCTCCAGCAACATAGAAAATCTTGTATTGTGAATGATTACATCGGATTTCATGTGGTTGAGGAGTTCTTCGGTATCAAGCAAATTTATGTTGTTCCTTTCCTTTTTTCTTGCAGAACTTTTGGATTCTATTGGGGTTGTATTCTGTTTATTAGTTTTTCTGCTATTTGCCCTCTACTGAATTTATTTGACTTCTTTGTAGATCCAGAAGGTAAATATGAGGCTCTTGAGAAATATGGAAATGACTTAACTGAACTTGCCAGGCGTGGAAAACTAGATCCTGTTATTGGCCGTGATGATGAAATACGACGATGCATTCAGATTTTATCGCGTAGGACAAAGAACAACCCAGTTATAATTGGGGAGCCTGGAGTGGGAAAAACTGCAATTGCGGAAGGGTAAATTATCAATGTTTTACAGCTTTGGCTTGATCCTCAAGTTCTATTCCTTTCTATATTCATTTGGCCTGTCTTTGCTGACATGATATGAAATTCTTTTTTGTTCCTTTGGTCGTCGCGGCCCAAAGCACATTCAGATGATTGATGGCTGACTAGAGTAAAAGTTCTTCGCATGAAATGACCGTGTACTTTTGCAGGTTGGCTCAAAGGATTGTTCGTGGAGATGTTCCAGAACCCTTGCTTAATCGAAAGGTCAATTTTGGCCTTGTAGAAGCCTTCTTTATTTATTAGTTCATCATGCTGATTATACTCGATCAATTTATATGTTTCTTATATATCCTATATTGTTAACCAACTACTTGCTTTCCTTCATATTGTAATTGAAATATATTTTGGCTGACTTTTATTGAAGTATGTTCTAAGATTCAATGCAAGGTTCGTTTACTTGAGTTTTATTAGGAATGCATATACGAACGCAGAGACTCTATGGTGCAGTTGCCATGGGGTACCCTGACTAACGATAAATCTATACATTTGAAAAGTGTTGCTCCTCTTCATTTTATGCACTATCTGTCGTTGGCATCTTTGCAAGTTTATATTTTTACTCTAAGCAACATACTGGATGACAAGTCTCTTTGATCTTAATACAGTTTTACTCTGAACAACATTGGACGGTAGTCTATGCTAGTATAGCTATAAAACAGACATGCATATGGGATCTGTTCTCTAGATTTCGACATTCTGTCATTCTAATGTTGTGAATTTTTTGTACTGTATAGTTGATCTCTCTAGACATGGGTTCTTTGCTTGCCGGTTCAAAGTTTAGGGGAGAATTCGAGGAAAGACTAAAAGCAGTATTGAAGGAAGTTTCCACTTCAAATGGGCAGATCATACTGTTTATTGATGAAATTCACACAGTCGTTGGTGCAGGTTGCTGAAATTAGATGTTACGTGATATCTTTTCTTATGGTTCTACATATTTATCAATGCATCGATCTTTTGCTTCAGTAGTTTGGTTTGTTAATGTTTGTTGTTTTTCTTCACATAATGTTTCTTAGCCTTGGTGTAGTTTTTTTTTTTGTTTGCTAAGCGAAGCTTTAATGTATTCTGTTGATGACGCTACTTTGTCTTATTGCTCTAATTTTCTTGCTCTACGTTGTTTTGCGTTTCCCGTAAATGAATCCTTACTCATGAGAAATGATCGTCTAACTCTTGTTAAGGGGCTACTGGAGGTGCGATGGATGCCGGAAATTTGTTGAAACCCATGCTGGGACGAGGGGAGCTCAGATGCATTGGGGCCACCACACTGAATGAGTACAGAAGGTACATTGAGAAGGACCCTGCTCTTGAACGCAGATTTCAACAAGTATTTTGTGAACAACCATCTGTGGAAGCCACAATTTCCATTTTACGTGGCTTGCGTGAACGTTACGAGCTGCACCATGGGGTCAAGATATCTGATAATGCTTTGGTATCGGCAGCAATTCTTTCGGACAGATACATTACAGCACGTTTTCTACCTGACAAAGGTAAATTACTAAAGCTATACGCAAGGCTTTTTTCTGGTCTTAAATTTATTATATTCGCCTTACAGAATTATACTTGCAAAATTCGATTTGAGCACATCTCAAAAATCATGTATAATTTTTATGGGATTCTAGTTTTCTAGTTCAGAGATTTCGAGATTTTTTTTATGGGATCATTTATCATTCGCTTGGATTTTTTTTTTCTGCATTTCAGCCATTGACCTTGTGGATGAAGCTGCTGCAAAATTAAAAATGGAGATCACATCCAAACCCACTGAATTGGATGAGATAGACAGGGCAGTGCTTAAGCTAGAAATGGAAAAGCTCTCTCTGAAAAATGACACTGACAAAGCTTCTAAAGAGCGGTTGATAAAGCTGGATCACGAATTGGATGTTCTGAAACAACAACAAAGCGAGTTAAACAAGCGGTGGGAAAATGAAAAAAATCTCATGAACCAAGTGCGGTCGATTAAAGAGGAGGTAAGGGCACAACTTCCTAACTTTATGACAACCATTTTATTTTAACCCGTGACATGTGAGTGCAATTGTCACTGCATAACCACTAGGCCAACTCCTCCTTGACTTATGACAACCGTTGATGTTAACAATCCGGCTTGTAGTTTAAGCTTTTTTGAATGTTGTCCATTTAGATTGACAGGGTTAACCTCGAGATGGAAGCTGCTGAGCGTGAATATGACCTCAACCGTGCAGCTGAACTCAAATATGGAACATTGATGACCCTCCAACGCCAGCTTGTAGAAGCTGAAAAGAGCATTACTGATTATCGGCAATCTGGAAAGTCATTGCTCCGAGAGGAAGTTACAGATATCGATATAGCAGAGGTAGTGAGCAGATGGACCGGCATACCTCTCTCTAATCTCCAGCAGACAGAGAGGGAGAAGCTTGTCATGTTGGAGCAAGTTCTTCACAGAAGAGTTGTCGGCCAAGATATGGCTGTTAAATCAGTAGCTGATGCAATACGACGTTCAAGGGCAGGCCTTTCGGACCCGAATCGTCCGATAGCCAGCTTCATGTTTATGGGACCTACTGGGGTCGGTAAAACTGAGCTTGCAAAAGCTCTGGCTGGATACCTCTTCAACACAGAAAATGCACTCGTCCGGATAGATATGAGCGAGTACATGGAAAAATATGCAGTTTCAAGATTGATCGGTGCGCCACCTGGCTATGTTGGATATGAAGAGGGTGGCCAGCTGACAGAAGTAGTCCGCCGGCGGCCGTACTGTGTTGTCCTGTTTGATGAAATTGAAAAGGCACATCACGATGTTTTCAACATCCTCTTGCAGCTACTGGATGATGGAAGAATAACTGATTCTCAAGGACGGACGGTGTCTTTCAACAACACTGTCGTTATTATGACATCAAATATCGGATCACGTACTATCCTCGAAACTCTTGGAGCTACCCCAGATTTCAAGGATGGTGTTGTCTATGATGTGATGAAAAAGCAGGTCATTGAACTTGCAAGACAAACCTTCCGACCGGAGTTCATGAACCGGGTTGATGAATACATTGTCTTCCATCCTCTCGACTCTAACCAGATAAGTAAAATTGTTGAAATCCAGGTAAGACGTCTTAATACTACAAAAGTCATTACTTAAACTATGATTCTGCATTTCATGATATATATTAACACCGAAAATGCCAGGTGTATATAATTTTGGTGTACATAATTATGTACAACTAATAGAATATGTTGTATCTGCAGCTGAATCGCGTGAAGGACCGACTCCAACAAAAGAACATCAACTTCCAGTGGACGGAATCATCTATGCAATCGCTGGCTGCCATGGGGTTTGATCCTAATTATGGAGCCAGACCTGTGAAACGTGTGATCCAACAGATGGTTGAGAATGAGATTGCAATGGGAATCCTAAGAGGGGATATTAAAGATGAAGATACCATCATCCTGGATGAGGTCCCTGGTGTGAAGAACAAGCTATGCATGAAGAAATTGGAAGATTGTGCCGAGAAAACTGTTGTAAATACTTAGATGAGGCCGGACTACCTCTTGTTAAACAGCATGTCCATCACAAATTTCAACAGCACTACCTCTTGGACAGTAAATAGAGTGGTTTTCTTTGTAGGAAAAAAGTGGTGTGTATTGACTAGTTGTGGAATGGGAAGAGTCTAGGATTTAATGAATATAATTTCAAATTTCTTAAGAATTTTTGGCCAAGGAGGATTTCATGAGATTTATTTTGAATTTTGGGTCGGGAAATTGGTGAAAGGATTAAATGGGACCTTAGTGTCCTTAGCTACGAAGAAAATTGAAAGTGTTGCTGATTTTAGATCTACTTTCATGGTGGGGTGAGTCACAAGATATTAATCGTGTGGTGGTTGCTAATGAGATTATTCATGAAGCAAAAAGATAATGAAGAAGCGTGTCCGATTCAAGATTGATTTTAAAAGGGACTTTGATAGCGTCAAAATTGGAATGTCCTATGGAATATGATGGAAAGTATGAGATTTTCTCTCATGTGATGTCATGGATTAAAGAGTGCATTCAAACACGGTATATGACTATAAATATCAATAGAAGCTCTTGCGGAGAATTCCATATAGTGATTCTCTTTTGCCCTTACTATTTATAATTGTTGTGGAAGGCTTATGGTAGAACAAGCTGTCGACAATGGAAAGTTAGAAGGATATCGATTTGATAATGGACTTTTAGTCACACATCATCAATTTGGTGATGACATCTTGCTCTTGACAAATGACTATGAATGACATACTTATAAGAGAATTGTAAGATTCTTTGAACTCTCATCAGGGCTCAAAGTGAATTTCTCTAAGAATCAGATATTTGTGCTTAACTTGGAGCATAGCAGTGTGACCCATCAAGCTGGAATTTTACATTGTGTGATGGACACTAGGTCAATCATCAAGTTTGAAGTTATATGATTGGCCATCACATAAGAAAACAGTAAATTTGTGTATATACCATGTCAGAAATATAGTATTGTGAAAATGCCCTGTTGCGATACCGACTGCAGCGCACCCTATTTCTTGCACTGCTGCCAAGCGCGCGGGCACATAATTCTTACAAAAAAAGTCTGACACACACATTACACCGCCAAACACACACATTTATTCAATTGTTCCTATTTTTTATTTTAACCGGTTGGTTTTTGTGAAGGTCACTCCCGCCGACGACGCAAAGCCATCAGTCTTCCGCCACACAGCCACTGGTATGAGTCTTCATTGCGAGGCCTGTGCAGAATGAGGGGCATATAACAGGGAAAGGTAGCAGGAACTAGTAGTGCTAGAGTCAAATTCCGTGTGATGAAAAAGGGCTCGAGATACAATGGTGATCCAACAAAGAAAACAAGCCCGAGGCGAACAATGGTAAGGGTAGTGGAGACAGGTACTGTTCTTATGCATAGAACCTCTTCCTTGAGCAACAAATCACTACCAGAAATACAAAAAATTCTGGATGAGGAAGAAAGCGAGACTTATCTTTATTCCCACCTGGGTGTGTCACAAGCGAAAATCTAAAAGAGGATCTCTCTAGTAGTGATGAACTTGGATAAGCTTAAACAAATGGCGATAGAGAAATTAAAGAATTCATGTACTGGATTTGTGTCAAACTACCTGCACATGTGACTTGTTTAAGCATTTATTCTGAACATTGATATGGGTCCGTACTTCTGGGCGGAACCATCCAGTAAGTTGTAAGTTTTAGATGGAATAAAAGTCATTTATCTATCAAAAAAATTTGAAAAACAGTTCACACTAAATGAGTCATTTCAATTATTTTAATTAACTAATCTAATCTAAGCCATCAGATTGTCAGATCAATGACTCAGATTAGACTTGAGGATAGTAACTCATTATTAAACACAACAACATTGACCAAATGAGAATTTATGTCTCAAAATTTTTAAAAAAAACTCTTAGTTTTGCCAAGCACACTCGGGCTGGTCGTAAATGCAACTTTATGAGAAATCTATTTTTGAAAAGTAAATTGAAAAAAAAGAATTGCAAATATAACCTTCATCTTTAAAAATAAATGAAAAATCGAATATATTTAAGTTTACCATAATAAACGCCGATGTTAAACAGCCAACTAACATAATAACACTCATTCCCGCCAACCCAACCATCGTTACAGTTTTCCGGTCATCGACAAAAACAAATCAACATATTCCTTCTATTATAGGCTCAATTTATCCGGAAACACATTCAAAGAGAGCGAGGGAGACAGAGAGACCTAGAGCATCATCAAACGCCGCGTGAATTGGGCGAATCTAATCTGTGTTCCATTTTTGAAGGTGCATTTGATTCTGAATTCTAGCTGATTTATGGACAGGATTATTTAGTTTTCGGTATGGGTTATGCTTTTTAGTGTGAGAATTTCAATTCCGTGATCCGAACGTTCTTTCTTTGAGTTAATTCAGTCGATTTGTTGTCAAGAATACAGG
>JAOYMZ010016336.1:0-19511 GCA_025802335.1 Pinguicula primuliflora
GGTCTTCTTATTGTTTCTTCCATGCACATATTTGAAATGATGGGAAAATATTGTTGAAGTCAGAAAAGGGATTCTCAAGTGGGAATGTTGGTGAACAACACATCTTATTATTATGTTTCTTGTCATTAACTACTATTTTGTTGTTAAACAATCTTGCGATATGGTATGGTAGGAACATAGGAGAAATTTTCTCCTGCAAGATACTTACTTGCAGGATGAGCCCTTATTTGCAGGATAGTAAATCTGGGTCATCCATTTACAAATCTATGGCCCAAATTTAATAAGCAATAAAATAAATCACGTGACTCCAAAAATGGAAGAGTTCACGTCTTGTTTCCTTCCAAAAAAATCCCTACCGATTTCACTCCAAAACAGGAGCACTTCTCATCGCCAACAAGCAATTCCTTTTATTCTCACTCCAATCTCTAGAGAATTTGCCCGAGGGGGAAATGATTCCGCTGAAATTTTCAGCAGAATCGTTTCTGCTGAAAAGTTCAGCAGATTGTTTCTGCTGAAAATTCTACAAACACAGTTCCGAATTCTACAAACACAAGCTCAAAACGTTCACAGAAAAATTCTACAAATACAAGCTCAAAACGTTCACAGGAAGACCGTTTCGAGCAATTGCCACACGATCGACCTTGGCGAAAATCTCATTGCTGTGACTTGGCAGCGGCAGGAGACATGGGGAAGGTGGAGACATCGGTGAAAATTGCCGGCAGGAGAGATATTGTTGTTCCGTTGGCGTGGGTCTCCTATTTTGGAGTCACGTGGCTGCTTTTATTGCTTATTAAATTTGGGCCATAGATCTGAAAATGGGTGGCCCAGATTTGCTATCCTGCAAATAAGAACTCATCCTGCAAGTAAGTATCTTGCAGGAGAAAATTTCTCAGGAACATAGATACTTTGTAGGGCACAAATCTATTTCATATCTGTTCGAAATATGTGTTATTTCTTCCTCATATTGTGGCTCTTGTCTATTGCACTAAAAAATATAGCTCTGCTTGAAGCTCTTCATTGTTGCTGTGTTTTGTTGATATTAATATTATATTATTTTTTATTTTATTTATTATAAAAAATGGGCCCAAAATTTTTGAGCTTTTAGCCCGGGGTCAAATTTTGGGCTAGTTCCACCCTTGGATAGATCATTCCCAATTCCCACTAAACTTTTTGTATGTGCATTTTCTTTCTAGTAACATATACATTATTTTTTAACATCATTTATAAACACATACATCTGCCATTTACACATTACCAATTTTATTTTAAAAAATGGGAAAAGTGGAGCGCGCCCCCCACATCTTGACACACTTTTAACCATCTAATAATTGTACCGATAAAAAAAACCATTTCATAATTGTAATGAAAAATCAACCATTTAATAATTATCAACATTTTATGAGATTTTGGAAAAAAAAATGCATACATATTTCTAAATATTACGGTGACTTGGCCGCCAAAAAAAAATCTAAAATCATATCATATAAACTCTAAAACCTAAATGCATAAACCCTATGGCTAAATGTATAAACCAACGGCTAATATTACGTCGGCTTTGCCGCCGAAAAATCTACAACCCTATCCAATAAACCCTAAGGACTAAATGCATAAACCCCTAGAGTTAAATGCATAAACTCTAAGACTAAATGCAATAAATCTTATATAATTATAAATTTTGTAAACTGAAAATACAAAATAAATTATAATTTCTTATTTTGTATAATATAATATATATCGGGAAGGTTATATGTCCCTGATTTTTGTCCTAATTTTTGCCATGATTTTTCAATTCAGGCCACTAGGATTGCCCGTTGACAAAATTGGGCACATCGTTAGAAAGCTTATACATAGGAGATCATATGTTCAAATTTTGGTGATATTCCGACGACGTTATCACCGTTTAACGGAGGGTTCACATTTCCCCCTTGGGTTAAGTAGTCCTAAATAGGGTTTTAGAAAATTCCGGCGACGGAGTCGCCGGAATCGGACCAAA
Source organism: Pinguicula primuliflora (assembly GCA_025802335.1). NCBI lineage: Eukaryota > Viridiplantae > Streptophyta > Magnoliopsida > Lamiales > Lentibulariaceae > Pinguicula > Pinguicula primuliflora. Next base: position 1,994 of record JAOYMZ010016336.1, read on the forward strand.
ACTTGAACACATGATCTACTATGTATAAGCTTTCTAACGATATGTCCAATTCCGTCAACGGACAATCCTAGTGGCCGGAATTGAAAAATCAGGGCTAAAATCAGGGTAAAAGTTAGGGCCACGGAACCTGCCCCATATATATATCATAAAATCCTATTAGAGTACTCAATGTTTGGGAGAGATTAGATTTGCTTTGCAGTTGGGTAATTTATTCCTTCTATATTACTTTAAGACAGTGTGTTCTTTTCGTATCTTCTGAAGTAGAGTGTTCCATAGTTTATATATGGGGCTGGCTGATCTGCTGCTTTTAGATGTGGGATAAATGTGTCCTTGTATCCTATTTGTTAAGTATTGCGTAAGTAATTATACTTTACAGAGGGAGATAATTGACTTTTGTACCTGTGGTCTTCTATAATGGTTTTCATCAGAACTTGTAGTTTCAAGTCATGATCTGTTGGTAGAACCTGAGTTTTGTTCCTCCAGCTAGCTTTATTACCCTTAGATAGATCTACAACAAGAATATATGTTCAGTTGAGTATCATGCCGCTCGAATAATTTATTTTTATGTGTCGGTTCTTTTTGGTCTTCGGAATTTGACTCTTTGAAAATGACAAATGTTTTCCATGTGAGTTCACTTCTTTCAGTAAATTTCTTGGAATTTCATTTAAATATCAAGAGCCTAGATTATTCTCCTTTTTATCTCTCCTCTTTCATGTGTAATACAAGCGGAGTATTTATTGGGTTTTTTTCTTGACGATCTGGTGAACTGTCATTATATTTTGGATGAAAAATGAAATGAATGTTCTCTTCATTTTTCTTGACAACTCATATTAAATAAGTAACATGAGTTTCTTTTGTCAGGGACTTGAAGATAAAGCTTGGCGAACAAAGCAGAGCAGCGTACAGCTACTTGGTGCAATGGCTTACTGTGCTCCGCAGCAACTTTCTCAGTGTCTACCCAAGATTGTTCCAAAATTGACCGAGGTTAGTTCTGGATTAAGTGCATACTTGTAAATGGAGAATGTGTACGGATATGATGCAACACTGAAGAGCTAGCTACATTATAGCTGTTTCCTTGACTATACTGCAGGTTCTTACAGATACACACCCGAAAGTTCAGGCTTCAGGGCAAACTGCTCTTCAGCAGGTGAGATGGGATTTATTGAAATTTTGGATAACTGCCTATGGATTAATCGTAGGCTAAATATCTTTCAATTAGGTTGGGAGTGTGATTAAGAATCCAGAAATATCTGCCCTTGTCCCAACTCTTCTGATGGGTCTCTCGGATCCCAATGATCACACGAAGTACTCTCTTGATATTCTTCTTCAGGTTAAAGTGTCATCAATTTGCAATTACTTTTCATGATTAATTATTCAATTACATTGGATTCGATAATGGGTTTGCTATCTTGCAGACGACATTCATTAATAGTGTAGACGCCCCTTCTCTTGCTCTTTTGGTGCCCATAGTCCACAGAGGGCTGAGAGAAAGAAGTGCTGAGACAAAGAAGAAGTCTTCCCAAATAGTTGGAAACATGTGTTCGTTAGTCACAGAGCCAAAAGATATGATTCCTTACATAGGCTTGCTTCTCCCTGAAGTAAAAAAGGTACTCTCACCGTGATGAAGGTGCCCAGCATGGAGCTTGCATTGTTTTGCTTTGATATTAATTATTTGTCATCAAGCAGGTCCTGGTTGATCCAATTCCTGAAGTGAGAGCAGTAGCTGCAAGAGCCCTTGGTTCTCTTATAAGAGGAATGGGAGAAGAGAACTTCCCCGACCTTGTTCCATGGTTGCTAGACACTCTGAAATCTGATGGTAGTAATGTTGAGAGATCTGGGGCAGCTCAAGGCTTGAGTGAGGTCCGGAAGTTCTCTACAAATTCATCTAGCGTTTTTTTCGTTCATCTCAAATTAAGTTTTGCATAGTATGGTTTATGGTGTTCTCTTTTGTTCTGTGGTTGTTTATGAGTTCTTTTTGTGGTTACTGCTTTAGTTCAGCTACAACTATTTGAGATATTTTGTTAACAAGAGGGTTTTGCTAAAAGTGCCGTGCAACTTGTCTGATTGTCTTTTATCATCTCTTACCTAATTTATGCGTTGATAAAAGTAAAATAGGTTTGAAGTTAGTTTGTAAACTCTGTCTATTGCTGATTGATGTGGGCTTTACTCTGAAAAGGAATTAGCAATACTGGATTTTTTGTTGCCTGCCTGCAGAATTAACAGCAAAATCAACCATCATAGTTTGATTTGGTGTTTCAGTTTGCTGTATTTAGTTATCTTAGCACACTTTTTGATGTTGATCATCAATAAATGTAATGTTTCAGAATAAACAACTTTGTTCCTACTTACGTATTTCTGGTTGTGGCTGATGATATAAAGTTTTAAGCACAATCTTCTATTGACATGTTGCATGAACAGATTGTCAAGATTGCTTCACATGTTGTAGAAAAAAGTAATAGAGAGGAAGTTTTGAATACACTGTAATATCTGTTCATTGACTAAGCTGCAGGTTTTCAAGGAAAACAATATGACATTAGATTATGATTCTATGAGTTCAGCAAGTTAAAAATTTTCCCTTGTCCATTCCCTTTCTCATAATTGTAGAAAAGATTTCAGATTTGTTCTATCATTCTGTTTTATGGTAGTTATATTTCACAATGGTTCTGGAGTTACTTATGTCACCTTGAGAAAATTATCATCTAATGTATCAGGCCCTATGCTTTCCCTTTCTTCTCTAGGTTTTGGCTGCACTTGGGACGCAATATTTCGAGGACATACTTCCTGACATTCTTAGGAACTGCTCTCATCCAAAAGCTTCTGTTCGAGATGGTCACTTGACGCTTTTCAAGGTGATTTTTGGTTGGATATGTAGTTTGCTAATTCCGTATTACATTTTCTTCGTTATAGCTTATGAAATTTTCTGACCCTTCTTGTATAGTACCTGCCAAGATCATTGGGAATTCAGTTCCAGAATTATTTGCAACAGGTTCTGCCTGCTATTTTAGATGGTAATGCGCTCTTGACCGATTTCTCTTATTAAGTCATTGTTCTGGTGATTGTATGATGCAGAGTGTGTGCATCAGTCAGATTTTACTCGGCTATGTTATTCATTCTTTCTTATAGGTCTCGCTGATGAGAATGAGTCTGTTCGTGATGCAGCACTAAGTTCCGGGCATGTCCTGGTTGAGCATTATTCATCTACGTATGTGGCTATAAGTCTGCCTTTCTGTATAATGATTTTCATATTATAGTTACTTTTCTTGATGACCTCTCATTTTAGTTTCGACTGGTATGTTATGCATTGGCTTAATTGTTTTATCTCATCAGATCCCTCCCGCTTCTCCTTCCTGCTGTGGAGGATGGTATATTCAATGATAGTTGGCGTATTCGGCAAAGTTCAGTGGAGTTACTGGGTGATCTTTTGTTTAAGGTATTTCTTTGGCAGAATTTTTGGTTTCCCTCTCTTTCAGTTTCATCTGATGTCTTAAAATGTTATCCAGGTTGCTGGAACATCCGGAAAAGCGCTTCTAGAGGGCGGCAGTGATGATGAGGGTGCTAGTACTGAAGCACAGGGTCGGGCAATTATTGAAGTTCTTGGCCGAGATAAGCGTAATGAAGTTCTTGCCGCGTTATACATGGTTCGTACTGATGTCAGCTTATCTGTTCGCCAGGTACAGTGCTAACTAGTTTATTGTGACTTTGCTTAATTTCTGACTTATTGTCTTGCCAACATGTAAAGTGTATCCTCATATTCTTCTCAGGCGGCACTGCATGTATGGAAGACTATTGTTGTAAATACTCCTAAAACCCTAAAAGAAATAATGCCAGTTTTAATGAACACATTAATCACATCTTTGGCTTCGTCATCTTCAGAGAGGCGACAGGTCCGTTATCATCTGCTAAATTATTGAAAACATTGATTATCACTCTTTAATTGGTTAAACGGGTGTACTCTTCATGAAATTCAGGTTGCTGGAAGGTCGTTGGGTGAGCTTGTTCGGAAGCTTGGTGATAGAGTCCTCCCTCTTATTATTCCTATTTTATCACAGGGTCTTAGTGACCCTGATGCTAGTAGAAGACAAGTCTGTCTCTCTTCCCTTCCTATCCTAAACTATATTTTTTCTCATTAATTTCCTGATTTGGATGTCGAAATATGAATGCACTTTATTACACAGCCTTTGATTATCATCTACTTGATCAACTTGGTGGTCATTAGAATTCTATGACTTATGGTTATCTTATGCGTTTGTTTCTTCTTGAATCCATGTGCAATTGGGTTACAGGGTGTATGCATTGGCCTCAGCGAAGTGATGGCTAGCGCTGGCAAGAGTCAGCTCCTCGTTTTCATGGATAAGCTTATCCCCACAATCCGGACTGCTCTCTGTGATAGGTCTGTCATCATTTTTGCTGGCCACTTAATGCATATAGAGCATAAGTTACTAGAATCCTTCCTTTCTTTTTGCTATACAGCACGGCTGAGGTCCGTGAGTCTGCAGGCTTAGCATTCAGCACCTTGTACAAGGTATCTATTAATATAACAATGAAAGGAACCATCTCATTAGATGTGTAGTTAACGTTTTAAAGGATCTTTTCTGTGCGATAGAGTGCCGGCATGCAAGCAATAGATGAAATTGTTCCTACTCTTCTTCTTGCTTTGGAAGATGAACAAACATCTGATACTGCTCTTGATGGCCTCAAGCAAATCTTGAGGTATGTACTCGATTCTAGGAATGTAGTATCTGATTGGTATGTTTTGCTATTTCTTAATTGGATCACTTAATTATCTTTGTTGATCACAGTGTCAGGACCACTGCTGTGCTGCCACACATCCTCCCTAAGCTTGTTCAACTTCCACTGTCGTGCGTACAGAAATTTGAAGATTTCTTAAAATTTTCATGTTACACTCTTAATTGCATATAACAGATATTGATTTGCGTGCAGTGCATTCAACGCACATGCTTTGGGAGCTTTAGCGGAGGTTGCAGGACCTGGTCTCAGTTCCCACCTTGGTACAATCCTTCCTGCTTTACTTACTGCAACAGGTGGTGGCGATGAGGTAATTAATGCCCAATCCCTATGGCCACATGGCCACTTATATTTTCATATGCCTAGTCTTGATGACTCCACTGATCCGGAAAAAAATGTAACAGAGAAAACCAAAATTAAAAGAGATATCTGGCCCTTATTGAATGGTTTGACCTATGGTAATCATAAGACTCTTCTTGAACTGTTGTATGTTGTCTAAAACTAGCTTTCTAAGTCACTTACATGACCTGGATTGTTGTATCTTTGGGATGAATCACAATTTGATACTACAAAACTTCTAATTAGTCTATAAGAAAATTGATGTTTATTGATGTACAGGACTCACATTATCTCCGACTAGCACGATTTGGTTCATTCACTTTTTCCACTAATTTTGTCAGTTAAGTGACGTCTACTTAAATTCTGTAGGATTTATTTGTTCTTGTAGGATGTTCGGCTTTTGGCAAAGAAGGCTGCTGAAACAGTTGTTTCGGTTATTGATGACGAAGGCATTGAGTTTTTGATTCCAGAGCTTCTGAAAAGCACTGCAGATAATTTGGCAAGTTTTTTTTTTTTGTCCGTGGATTTTGTCCAAAGCCTTTCCTGTGTCCAGCCAAGAATAAGAGTACATGATGTGAATAAAGAAAGTCTAATTTTTCACTCATTCTTCCAGGCTTCAATGAGGCGAAGTTCGTCCTATCTTATAGGATTCTTATTCCAGAATAGCAAGCTGTATCTGGTTGATGAAGCACCAAACATGATATCTACCTTGATAATTCTGCTAAGTGATCCAGATTCTGCTACTGTTGCGGTAATCTGTCAACAAAGTTCGGCTAATTTTCAATATAAGCGAGCACTTCTTACCTTGTAAAGCTTTCTGTAGGTTGCTTGGGAGGCATTGCTTAAAGTTATAAGTTCGATGCCTAAAGAGGTTCTTCCTTCATATGTCAAGCTGGTACGTGATGCAGTATCTACATCCAGGGACAAAGAACGCCGGAAGAAAAAAGTGAGTATTAAGTAATGCGTCACTTTCAGATCGCAGGGGCTGGAATACATATTAATATTTTGACCTGTTTGAAGAAACAATGTTTGTTAACTTACTACTCATACAGGGAGGACCTGTTTTGATACCTGGATTCTGTCTGCCGAAAGCACTTCAACCCGTGCTACCTATCTTTCTCCAGGTATTTCATTCAACCGTATGTAATCTTAAATTTGTAAATTCCCATTCGTTCATTATATGTTGATTTTATGCAGTCAATTTGGCAATCTTAAGAACGTTATGTTCTATTTTTCATCTTTATAGATGGATCAGAATGTGTTTATGTAATAGTGACGCAAGAAGATTATGTTTCTTAATCTAATCATGACTCTTTTAACATGAAATAACTGTCTAATCTGACTAATCTGGTGTCATGCGACACTGAACTAAGTACTTTTTAACCTCCTTGAGTTCTTGCAGCTAATTCCAGTTCATCACCTTGTGTTGTTTTGCCACTTTGTACTTACTGAACCATATATTTAATGTAGTCATATATTACTTGTTCCCGTATTCATTGTATATTAAAGTTATATTCCATTTTCAGGGTCTTATAAGTGGATCAGCTGAACTAAGAGAGCAAGCAGCTCTGGGTCTTGGAGAGTTGATTGAAGTGACAAGTGAGAAAGCTCTGAAAGAGTTTGTCATTCCAATTACAGGGTAAGCAGTGGTTTGCTGCTTCATATGGTGTTGACCCCATCAAAAAATTGATATTTCTCCTCTAGTTCACATGTTGTGCCATTTCAATAAAATTTACGAGCTTTCTTGTTACAGTTCAATTGAGCAATATGTAACACAAAACATTAATAACTAACCCCGAACCAAATTGCATGAGAATCCCTCAATTGTTTAATTTTGCTAATGAAGCTAGAGAACTTTACTAAGCAGGCTTCCTTGTTCAGATATTAATTCTGACATCCTGAAATGTAACTTATTTTATTTAATTTGCAAATTGTTCAGCGGAATAGTTGTGTTGCTCAGAGAAGTTTTGTCCTACTTCCACCATAAATATCCTCTCTGGCCAAGATAAAAGAAATGGGTTCTAAATTAAGTTCAACGTTGACAATTAACTCATATTTTAATTGTTTAGGCCCCTGATCCGCATCATAGGGGATCGTTTTCCTTGGCAAGTAAAAAGTGCCATTCTTTCAACATTGACCATCATGATACAGAAGGGTGGCATTGCGCTCAAGCCCTTTCTTCCCCAACTTCAAACCACGTTCGTCAAATGTCTGCAAGACAATACAAGGTTAGTTTATGGAAATGATCGCCCTTTCAATTGTAAGTTTGGCTCTTCATGTTTATCAGCATGCAGGACCGTCTTTCTATTAAAGCAACAATGTCATGCTGGCCTTCCATGTCAATATAGCGTGAAAGGATTTGTCCATGTGATTAATTTAGTTTTCAGCAGGACTGTCCGCTCAGGTGCTGCATTAGCGCTTGGGAAGCTTAGTTTTCTCAGTACTAGAATTGACCCTTTAGTAGGAGATCTCTTATCTGGTTTGCAGGTAATGATGATATTCGTTTGTTCTTCTCATAGAGGATTAACACTCTCATAGATAAACCTTCTTGCTACTCCCTGATAGTCATCAGATCTTGCCATTCGGGAGGCAATGCTGGCAGCTTTGGAAGGTGTGGTCATCAATGCTGGAAAAGGTTTAAGTGCTGTTGTCATGGCCCGAGTCAACACTCAACTAAAGGACATGGTGTACAGCGAGGATGAGAGTATACGAAGTTTATCTGCCAGCATATTGGGGACTTTATTGCAGGTGAATGGTCATAATCTTGAGATTGTTATTATAGACTAGCTATTTGGAATACGATTGCTATGGGGTGTAACTAGTTTCATTTATTTACCCAGTATTAAATTAAGCCAGGTGGTATTACCATTTCTTTTTATCTACCAAGTCCTCTGCCACCTGGCAGGAAAAATCTGTTGGCCGTATTATGTGTGAGAATGCAAGAAAAAAATAGCGTTAAACAATTATATCCGAGGTTGGGTGTAAGTGATGTATCAGAAAACCAGAGGCAGTCTATATTAATAATTTATATAGGCACATACGGGTAATACCTTTGGCTTATGCTTGCATATAATGCTTTATGATAGAAGTTTAACCCTGAAAGGAAAGTTGAAAACCCTTTGACTGCTGGAATAAAATATATATATAGCATTTTTTGCAGAATGTTTCTTCTCGATTGATCCAAACCGCAACGTGTTCTTGATAGTCTGGTCTACATTTTCAATTTTGTAAATCGAGAGTGTGTTCTGTGTTCAATACTAATAATTATTTTGTCCTAGCAGTACTTGGAAAATGATCAAGTTTTTGAAGTACTCCTTGGAATAATAGATTCAGGCGCCTCCTCTGCTTGGACTACGAGACATGGATCTGTTCTTGCCATATCTTCCATGCTTAGGCATGATACTGCCTTAATTTGTGCTTCTCCATTGTTTACCAGAGTGTTTGATTTCCTGAAACATTCATTGAAGGATGAAAAGGTGTGTTCTTTATTTTATCATCGTAATTCAATAGATATACTACTTAAATTGCATTCTTATGGCTTAATTTCATTTGTTAAAAAAAAAATTCATTTCTTTATTTCACCTGCAATCGTGATTGTAAAAAGTGTCCTTAGGCACTAGGTGCTTCGTGGGTGGTCAGGGGCCTCCGGCCGGGTCATCCAGGCGCCCACCTAGGTGGTGCATGGGCCCAGTGGCGTGGGTGGCGCCTAGCTAGAATACTGTTAATACATGATTAAGGACTGCCCTCCTAAAATATGTGGAATTAGGAAAAGTATATACTTGCATAGAGTGATTTAGTAGCTGTAAATTTGTTTTTTAGATGTAGTAAGAGCTTGAAATGTGCGAACGACTTTGATTGTATGTATTAAGACTTGATTATATTTTTTTTATCAATGGTTTCGCGTTTCGCATTGTCAGTTTTAATTACTTTGCTTTTTTTATGTAGTTCCCCGTACGAGAATCATCTGTTCGAGCATTGGGGAGACTTCTACACTATCAAATTCAGAATGACCCTGCAAACACTACCACACATATGGCTACATTGAACTTTTTGGTATTGGCAATGCAGGATGATGCTAGTGAAGTCAGAAGAAGGGCCTTGAGTGTTTTGAAAGCAGTTTCCAAAGTATATATTTTGAAGGATCTTCTCTAAATAATTGGTTTTCAGAGATTTCTATCGAATAAAATGATTACAGTAGCCTAACCCCTCAAGATTTAAAACTTTGTGCAGGCTAATCCACAAGGAGTCATGATTCAGGCTTCAGTATTTGGTCCTGCACTTGCCGAATGCTTAAAGGATGGATCTCAACCTGTTAGATTAGCTGCAGAAAGATGCGCTTTTTACAGCTTCCAACTGTCAAAGGGTATATATTATATATTATATATATATATATCGGTGACTTCCTGTTTAATGCGTGCAGTATGCTATTTATATTTGTTCAGCTGATTCATAAAAGGGGGTATAATTTCTTCTCGAGTTTTGCCATATAAGTTGTTCTCTTCAGTTTTACTTTTCGTCAACCAGGTGCCGAAAGTGTTCAAGCAGCACAAAAGTATCTCACGGGCTTAGATGCTAGAAGAATAGCAAAGCTCCCTGAACATAGGTCAGTGGTTTTGTTATTTCTTTTCTGGGGTGCCTAAGTTCATGTGATATTTCTTGTATAACTTGCAAAACTACTTGAATTCTGTTGGTTTCATTGAGGACCTTTAGTAACTCAATTCTACAACCCATTTTTTTTCCTGTCTTTTTTTCTGGAGTGAATGTTTAATCCATTGACACCCATGTTTTAGGAAGATTTAGTCCCCCGTATCCGTGTACCAGAATTTTAGTTAACCTGACTTTTGATGAACCAGAATTTCATTATTTCTTCTGAACTATGTCTGTAAAATCTTTTGATTTGGTCTCGGTGTAATTGGATCCTCCCTGTGCAGTGATGACAATGAATACAGTGATGATGAATTGTCCGGCTATTAAGCAGTTTATGGGGAGGGGGAATGTGGATGAGAGCTATCATCATTCTAGCTTGGGCGATACAGTTTGTTCAGAATTTTCTGGCATTTTATTTTATTGGGTTGGGAGAGAATGTGTGGGTGAAAGCTATCATCATCGCTGTGTCTTTTTGATGTTTAGAGGAACAACCCCAGCATATGCATCCTCTTCCTCTATATAGAAGAAAAAGACTGGTACGATATGTGATATTGTCCGTTGCTCTTTTCTAGTGGTTGTGATGACTGTTGTATTTTACTTCACAGGAACTCAGAGTGAGCTCCCTTTTCCATATAATATATGCATTCTTAGCACAGATGTAATCTCCATTGCCTCTATGCGTCACCCAGAAATGTTATAAATCCGAATAATGATAGATGGCCCGCAGGCACCATCCAGCACCTGCTGGCCATCCCCAAACCGGCACCTTTTGGTGCGGTTTGGCTTTTTTTATATAGTTTTATTATATTAGTAATATTAACAAATTTAATATTTAAATTTTAGATTTTGGGTTTATAAAATTTACGATTATATATTTATGGGTTTATACTATTTAGTCATTTGAGTTTATTGGATGGAGTTTTAGATTTTTTGGCGGTGAAGTCGTCGTAATATTAATTTTTAAAAAATTATAAAAAAATTATTGAATCTTAAGGTATAATGTTTATAAGGTTTAAAATTTATAACATCTAATTTTTTGGGTTTATAGGATAAGGTTTTAGTTTTTCTGAAGCGATGCTGCCGTAATATTAATCTCGTAAAATTTTTAAATTTTAGTGTTTATAAAGTTTATAATTTATAGCATTTAATCTTTTGGGTTTTAGTTTTTCTGGCGTTGAAAGTACCGAAATATCAAAGAAAGCAAAAATTAACACAAAAGAGGTATAGATATTTTTTTTGGTAGTTGACTGATTTTCATTCCATAAGTAAAAAATTTACAAGGCTATCTAAACCGGAACCTATCTAAACCTATCTATTTGTAATTGTCCAAACCAAAAGACGGAACCTAAACTATCCAGATCAGAAAAATCAGCAATGCAGCCTAAAAATCACAAGCTGAATCACACTCAGAAGAACATAAGATGAAGCTTAGCCAACCTATCCAATCACGGGCAACTAGTAACAAGAGCGATTCTATCATAAACTAGTGAACATTGCAGCCGGACAACGGAGCCAATCATCTAGTGTGTGGCCGTAAGGAGCCATCCCATGCGCCTGTATCCAAAACCAAGAACGGATTTGTACTATATCCAACACCTCATTAATACCTTCAATATCAAAACGAACGAAATTGCATTCCTTCCATAAATACCATACCGTAGCCTGCCATAGTGTATGACCGACTCTTCTCCAGTTTTTACCTTTGAAGGCATTGGTGAAATCCTTAAGATGTTGTTCAGGAGAAGCTGGTTGAATGGAGGCAGTGTTAGTCCAATATGAGATTTTGGACCATATCTCCTGTGCATTCTGGCAGAGAACAAAAAGATGTGCCTCGTTTTCCTCAGTCTCTCCACACTAGACGCAGTGATCGGTACTGGATTCAAAGTGAACTCCTCGTTGACGCAGGTCGTCCGTAGTCTCGCCAGGTGAAAGACTCGACTCTTCGAGGGGCAAAAGAAACCCTGGCTATAACCAGAGCACTTCTATCTTCTTCAAGTTCATGCTGGAGTTCCTGATCTTGGATTAGCTTATATGTAGATGCTACCGTGAATCTTCCTGATGGATCAGCTTTCCATTTCCAGTTGTCTGAGACATGTTCTTCTAGTTGGAAGTTTATTAGCTGATCACGCAGTGCTAGAAGGTCTTCTTCCTCCCATTGCCGCAGAAACCTTCTGAAAGCAGATTGTGGAGCTCTAGTACCTTGAAAGAAAAGATACGAGGTGCCTAATTCGTATTCACTCATAAGGCATTCTCGTATCGTGGCTATTTTATTAGAACATATTCTATAGAGATCTGCATAAATGGTAGCAAATGTACCTTCGCGAGTCCAGTTTGTTGTCCAGAATAGCGCCTTATCACCAGAATGCAGCGTGAGCTCTATATTTGCATTGAACCATGATTCATGCGCTGAGGAGTACCAGATATCAGACCAAACATTTGAAGGGTTATCAGGAAAAGGTGTCGGGTGCAGTTCTGTCATGTAGTCGGTGTGTTCGAAATATTTGGATGTTATGACTTCTTTCCAGAAGCCCCCATCTTCAGACTTGAAGCGCCACATCCATTTGGCCAGAAGCGATTGGTTCAAGCTGCTCAAATTCTTCAATCCTAAACCCCCTGACTTCTTTTCAAGACAGATATGCCGCCATCTTGTCCAGTGTATTGGGCGTTGTCTATCTGAGTTAGTTTGCCATAAAAACCTGGTGATTATCTTTGTCATCCTTTTGATTACCGGAGCTGGAGCCTTGAATAGGGACATATGGAAGACAGGGAGGCTTGTCAGAGTTGCCTTGATCAGTGTACATTTCCCAGCAAAACTAAGAAATCAGTTTTCCAAAGCTGCACTGGAAATCTAACACTGGGCCAAAAAGCAAAAAAGAGGTAACTGCAAGATGAAAGGATATATAGCTATACGTCCGAATGTGAATTTTGTTCTTTGGTTTGGGTAATTATTTGGGCTTTTATTACTTGTAAAACATTTGGTGGAGGAGGTCGGTCGTCTAATAAAAAGTTTTTTTAAAATAAAATAAAATAAAAACATAAGTCATAAAAATTTTGTTAAGTGACTTAAGCCACATAAGGCACAATTTTGTTGTGAAACTTATATGAACAAGAATGATGGATTACCATAACAAAATTCTAGAAATTTTCTGCGGCCGGCCGGGCACACGTTCTTACGTTCCGAATTTTAATCCTGCTCATCCATTGTTGATCCGACGTCCAGGATTAACAATATTTTAAAAACTAAGTCATTCACTCCTGGCCGTCAGATTAACAATGTATGAATAGAATAAAAATTCGGGACATAATGACACTTGTCAGGAATATAATCCTTCATACTCAACCCTTATTTCAATGACAACCTATATGGGACGTCAGATTATAAATCTGATGGCCTAGATTAAAGTCAAGAATTTCTTGTGCAAATCTGAATCCACGGTTGAGCAAGACCTCTCCAATCCATCTTCACTGTGGCCAGGCTTCTCCGGCAACAACACTCGTCCAACGACCACATTCCTCCGGCGACATATCAATTAATAACTCGAACTCCCACCTCTCTTTGAACTCGGGCACTCCAATTTCGACGCAAAAATTGGCAAAGGTTTTGAGACATAATAACTGTCAAACCATGTTGGAAACTTCGCAGGTGCCATTGAGAAGCAACGTCGATGTGGTCCATTCGGTGCTTCAAAGAAGCCACTTTGCCATTCATCCCAAGACACCTTTTGATTTCTTCAACTGGTCATATAATTGTCTTGGTATCTACCATCAGATATTAATTCTTTATCACTTGTTTGAAAGTTTACTTGGTATCTCTCATCTTTGAAAGCAATGAGTAGAGTCGATCGCTTCCTGCTAAATGATATATGGCTGGGAGTTGGGAATGAATGGACACAAGAAGGTATGGATTGTGAAGAATCTGATTACTGCCTGGTATGTTTATATTCGAACCACATCTATTGGGGACCGAAGCCATGCCGTGTTTTTGATTATTGACTGCAGCTGGAGGACTATAACATACTGGTTTGTAAAATCTGGGCAGAAACTGTGATTGAGGGATATAACGGTTATTGTCTAAAGAAAAAAATCAAAATCTTATGTAGAGAAATACATAAGTGAAATAAGAGCAGAGAATGGAATAATCAGGAAAAGATGCTCTCACTGGGAGAGGAAGTAAAAGTGATAGAAAAACAAGTTGAGGATGACCTTGATTTTTTAGTCCCTCAAACAGAACTTATGCAGCTACGAGAACAAATAAACAAGTTGAGATTCAAGTTAGACTGTTTGCGATGCACCAGAAATCAAGAGCTACATGGCTTGCCTTGGGGGATGCTAACACTTCCTATTTCAATAGAAGGATAATCAGAAACAAGAATCCAACAGTATAACAGGAATTCGGAACAATGGGATGTGGATCCAAGAGGTGGAGCAGGTTGAGGAATCATTCAAAGAACACTTCAGGAAAAGATTTGATGAGCCTATTCGCTGCAGGCCAAAACTGAATGGTATACGTACAAGTGCACTCATAGAGGAGGCTAGTGCATCTATGATAGTGCAGTTCACTGAGGAGGAGATATTGAATGCCATCAAACAATGTGGCAGCAGTAAGAGCCCCGGGCTGATGGGATAAACTTCAAGTTCATAAAATATTTCATTAATGTGCTGAAGAGCAATTTTGTGGATATGATGAACGAGTTCTATGAAAGTAGTGTGATAGTAAGGGGTACAATTGCATCACACATTACCTTAGTGGCCAAGAAGCCCTCTCCTATGAAGATTGAGGATTACAGGCCCATCACACTCATTGGATGCCTTTATAAGGTGATCACGAAAACATTATCTATCAGATTGAGTAAGGTATTGGATCAGGTGATTTCCCCAGAGCAGTCTGCATTCATAGGCCAAAGATAGATCATTGACAGTGACCTCATTGCCAATGAGGCAATCCATGACCTGAGAAAGAGAGGAGTGGAGGCCTTAGTTCTGAAAATAGATTTTGAAAAGGTTTTCGATACTGTTAATTGGAACTTTTTTGAGGACATGACTACAAAGCTGGGTATACCCCCTAAATTTAGAAAGTGGATTCAAAATTATTGTGAATCTGCCTGTATCTCTGTCCTGCTAAATGGTAGCCCGTCTAAAGAATTCATTTCAAAAGGAGGTTTGAGGTAGGGAGACCCACTGTCACCTTTCCTATTCCTAATTATGGCAGAGGGCTTGAGCTGTTTAGTCAAGAGAGCTGTGGAACTTGACTTGCTAGATCCCATTGTTGTGGGAAAACGTCAAATAAGTTTATCACATCTCCAGTTCGCAGACGACACCATAATGTTTGGCCTTGCGTCTTGGAAAATTGTTAGATGCTTTAAGATGCTACTGGGAACATTTGAAGTTGCCTCTCGAATGAGGATAAATTTTGCAAAAAGCAGTCTAATAGGGATAAATGTTGCAAGCAGAGATGTTGAATCTATGTCTGAAGACCTGAACTGCAGTGTGTGCCACCTACCACACACTTACCTCGGGTTACCAATAGGGGCTAATCCTAAGAAGACAAGGACCTGAAAACCGATTTTGATGAAGTATGAAAGAATGTTTGATAGTTCGGAGAATAAAATTCTATCAATAGGAGGTCGTACTGTGGTCATTAATTCTGTTCTAACATCGCTGTCTAGTTACTATTTTTCTTTTCTCTGTGCTCCTAGATCCATTATCTATAAGTTAGAAAAAATGATTAGGCACTACTTCTGAGGAGGCAAGAAACATAATAGGAAGACACACTGGGTTACATGGAAAATGATAGCAAGACTAAAAGCAACAAGAGAACTAGGGATCAGGAATTTGGAAGTCAACAACAAGACTATGTTCGGCAAATGGGGAAGCAAGCTAATCAATGAAGGAGATGATCTCTGGAAACATGTTATTAGATCCATTTATGGATAGCAAAACAGAGGCCTAAGGATAGGTGCATTGGAGGTATTTAAAGAAATCCAACTACGGGGAAGAAGAGAGTGTGAGAGGAGAGTTCAAGTCAAAGACTTTACCTGGTGGAAAGATCTACAAGCAACCCTCTCAGAGCCATGGTTCCAAGAAAGTTGGAAGATACATATTAGAAAAGGAAATAGGATTAAGTTTTCGGATGATCACTGGCTGGACAACTACAGTCTAAAGGAGAAATTCCCCAGACTATATCGAAAAACCAGAAATCAAGACTCATCGGTAGCATACCACGGCTACTGGGGCTAAGGAGAATGGACATCGCAAGGTGTCTAGGCACTGTTAAGATATGGAAGATGTGTTCAAATGGCTAGGACTTCAACCACCAGCATACTCCCTGCAGGTATTTTTGGATCTGAAACCTGAAAGAGTGGAAGGGAAACTCTAGAAAATCTTATGGGACGCAACAACATGGCAGATCTGGAGATCGAGAAACAAGACTCATTTTGACAACTCAAAACTCGCACCATTCGAGAGTTATATGATTACACAGCTTACTACTTGGGGCTGGATAAGTGCAAAAGGAAAGAAAGAGTGCAATGCATCATATTCTTTTGCACAGTGGATGACCCACCCAGTTCAAATTCTGCTTAGTTGTAATTAATTTTTGTCACAAGCACGTGTCCGATGTACAAATTGTAAATACTATTTCAAGTTCAATTAAAATTTGCTTACTCAAAAAAAATTCTTTATCACTTGTTCCATTAGTCCTGTTCTGGACAATAACAATCTGTATGATCCTGCAATTATCGTATTGAACACAATGGTAGATATTTGCGTGTCAATTTCTTGGACTCAATTCTTTCATGAGGAGTGGCCGAGCTTAAAGAGAGTTTTGGAGTTTGAGTTTTTAATTGATGTGTCGTGGTCGCCCTAGGAATGTTGCCACTGGAGGATGGTTATCGCCGGTGGCCGCAGTGAAGATGGATTACAACGGTCACCGAAATTTATTTCAATATATACTATGAATTCTTGACTTAATCTGGGTCATCCGATTCAATACGACGACCCATATTGATTGTCATGGAAATAAAGATGGTGCCATAGAAGGTTTTGTCGTGGATAAGAACGGCTTTAGATGGATTACATAGATTCACTGTTTGATGTATGCGTGGTTTTGGTCTGGAGAACTTTAACCGTTTTATTTGATAACAATGTGCAACTTAGTTATTATGAAGATGCTTCAGTTTTGATCAATAATTCGAGATTTTGAGTCATGAGGGATAGGTAGGTAGGTGTGATGCTCTAATATAAAAAAATTGTTTCATTCCGTCTTTTACTTACACTCAAAATTTGTTATTTGTTTGGCTCTTCATGCAAAATCGAAGAGTATGATTTGAGAGACAAGTCTTTATCTGACTCTGTGATTTACCAATTCATACGTCAAATGATTAATATGTGTATTTGGGGTGTATAATTTATATGTCTTACGATCCGTTTTCGAAATTGATCGTACAATTAGAAAGATTATACATAGCAGATGAAAACCCTCATATTCTGGCACGGTTCGGGCAATTTCGTCGCCGGAAACTTCTAAAATCATATTAAGGACTACTTAACTCAAAGGAAGAAGGATTTTAGAAATTCCCACTGACAAAGTTGCCGGAATATGTGGCTTTTCATCTTTTATGTATAAGTTTTCCAATGATGCAATCAATTTCGAAAATGGATAGTATCACACATAAATTGTACACGGGTTGTGCACCCTAAAATTCGACATATGAAGATTTCTTCACATGTCGAATTTTTTCAATATCCGACCATGTATACTCCCGACCAGTATTCGAGAAACGCTAGG
>JAOYMZ010016347.1:6625-19506 GCA_025802335.1 Pinguicula primuliflora
CCATCAACACACCGATTAAAACTTTCTTGCACCAAATCACAGAGTTAAAATGGAATTGGAACTTAAGCAATAAGCCACAGTAAAGAAAAACCCAGAAAACCCCATCCTTCCGCAACCATCTCCTTGTACCCAAATACTTACGATGATTCTTCTGCTACCCAATGTCCGCCTGCCTGCTTGGTGTGAGTGATTTTTTTTTATCCCGGTGTCCTCTTCACTACCGTCTATATTTATAAACTGCAGACCGTTAGTTCCTCCCTGATTCTGCAGGATGGTGAGAAATCCATATCTTCTTCGGTTGTTTCAAGTGATAAGCAAACCTCCCGCTTCCTCCGGTTCTGCTTCACGCAGTTCACGTCGGTGAGATTGAGTATAGATACGGTATGGCTCTCATCGGATTCAGCCATCCCTCCCTCAAAAATCCTGTTTGGGCCCAAGAATTGAATTTCGCCCGGCCCAAAATTTAAATATACTAAATTCGAGTTTAGGCCCTCTAGCATAAGTATTTATTTTTCTATTTATATGCTTATAAATCCAAAGTAATTCCAATTAATTGGGAACTTAAGGTATAATTAAGGGAACTTAAATCATAAAAATCCATACCGTTACAGAGATGCATGCCTCGACATGCTTACGTGGCATAGACCCTTGTGGAGTCCGGCGAAAGAAGGTTATATGACAGGACACAAGGTAAATTGCTAGAGTAACATAGTATGGAAACCCGACAAAAATGTCAGGTGAAAAAAGGCAGGCCATCGGCTATATTCCTAACTGATGATCCAGCTTAAATTCATCGAATTAACTACAGAATACACGTTCGTACCACATGAAATTGAAATTCGCGCACCAAAAATGCATGACCCATATCTAGCTCTTAATAATATTGTCCATAATCAGCTAGAAGTCAGAATCAGGCGCACCTTCGAAAATAGAACTAGTTTAAAATTCGCACTATTCATGACCTAGAACCATTTATGGTCTCTCTATCTCTTGTTATTGCATTTGAAGGAAAATTTGAGCCTAGAATGGGAAATAATAGAAGAAAAATATTGATTTGTATTTTTCGAAGACCGAAAAATCGTAACGGTGGTTAGGGTTGGCGGGTATGGGTGTAGTTATTTAGTTGGCAGTTTAGTATCAACATTTATTACGGTAAACTTAAATATATTCGATTTTTGATTTATTTTTAAAGATGAAAGTTACTTTTGTAATTCATTTTTTTTAAAAGCAATTCAAACACGTCAAAGCTTAATTTGGTTTCATTTTTTTTAAAGGTCAATTTAAAAAAAAACAATTCATTTTTTTAATGTTACTTTTCAAAAACTGATTTCTTATATATGGTCATCATGTTCAAACACATTAAAGCTTACTTTGGTTTCAGATATTTAGCCAACACTTCATCAATGAATCTATCTGTCAAATAAGTGAGTCACTCCTCGCGTACTTCATACTCAAGTATCTCCCACATTTACCGGGCAGACACATTTTCCAAGAGGTAAGAAATGATTGTTGTTCTTGTCCATACATTAAACTCAGTGTATGGCCTTAAATCATCCATCAAACGCCAGGCAGTATCTAATGGTGGGGCAGAGGGTGCAGGAGCATGGAGGGTGGAGATATAAGTCCTGATCTCAGAGTAACAGCGAGATTTTTCATCATGTGCAGTCATTGACCATTTTTTTCCTCCCACGAGGCCTAGGAACTAACTTCAGACACCCCACCATCCTCGCTCCCTCCAATGGACTCTTCCTCATCCACGGTTTTTGAACCTTCAGTCTCATCAATGTCGCCACCATCTCGTGCCAATCCACCTTGCTGCTCGTCATCCTCAGACTGAGTAGACACATACTCAGCCCTTATGTCCAAAGGGTTTACCCCTGATTCAGCAGTAGATTTGGTGTGCCTTCCAAGCACAAAAGTAGAATCTACTCTGACTTCTAAAGGTGAACTCTGACTTGTATCTATTGGTGTTTTTTCTTCTAGGGATTGAATTTGTGCGTCGGTAATCAGTTTAGATTTTCCCCTTGTTGCTCGTGGAGTTTTATAATTTCCCTTTTTCATCTGCATATTCAAATAAATCCATACATAAGCACAAACAAAATTTCTTAATAAGCATAACAGACAGAACCATACGTAAGCAGCAACGAAATTTCTCCATAAGCAAAAGTCGGCATAAAACTTTCTTCATAAACATAACGAATAGACCACACAAAATTTCTTTGTATGCATAACAAGTCGGCATAAAATTTCTTCCATAGAGCGAATGCTTGTTAAATACATAAAATTTCGTCAAAATAAGAGACTAGGGTTCATGTGTGCGAAAGCGTTTGCAAAACGTCAAGCGACTAGGGTTCAAGTGTCAGGTTTACAATGAAATTACTTTGAAATCGTTGTGACAAAGGTTGGATTCGCCTGGGTTCTTCACGACATGCGACTATGGTTCTCATGGTTTTGTTAGTTTTTCGGATGAATCCGTCGATTTAGGGATTGAAGCGTTATTTTGTAATATATATATATATATATGTGTGTGTGTGGGTATTATGTAATTCAACAGAATACTGAAGGTGTTTACGTCTATTACCACTGCACACAATTCATAAGTGTCATAATCACATATGTTTGAAGAGATTTGTTTAGCCTTCTCAATCAAAATTAGGAAGCAAAAGCTGGAATTGGGAAGATTTGGCCGTCCAAAAGACACCAAATCAAAAATCGGGTAAACATGTTTCTAAATTTGGTTAGTAGCACTTATGAAAATTACAGTAACTAAACTCTATCAAAGGCCTTCGGGAAACTCATGGCCTGAGGCCGGCAATTCGCACGAGATAATATTTCATAGCAGCGGTGAGCAGTGTCTCCACGCGCCGGCGTCGGCGATGGCCCAAGCACTCCCTTGTCTGTACATCCACTGTTATGTCAGGCCAACTCCATCTTCCCGGCGCCTGAACTATTCCCCATTTTCCTCCCGGAAACCGAATGGAGAACCTTTGGGCGGGGAACTCTGTTTCGTTTCTAGAGTGAACACTAAAAGAGCAAGCATATTGTCCATGTCCTTTCAGGTTCTCTGCTCTATGCATCTGCAAAACATTTAACATCTTTTGGGTATGATGAATTTGCATTTGAAAGCGGGATATTTTTGTTACTTCAGAGGAATAGTTATGGAGAGAATGGTCCTCCACTTGCACTGAGTTCGAATTGGCTAAAAGAGTTGGCTAAGTTCGGTGCTGAGAATTTTCTACCTGTAGGTATGGTTGGGCATAGTTTGTTAATCCAAATTGGACCTTTTTCTAGTTGATGGAGTTTGGTTGGCCCATAGAAATGCGGCTGAAATTGAGATGCAGGAGGATTTATAAAATTAATACAAAATGTGATATTTTTCATTTCCCAGTGGCAACATGTTGAATTTCTTGCATTATCTACTATTGCTTCGGTGATACTGTTCTGAGATTCAACAATTGGTTTTAATCCACTGGTTATTGCTTGGATTAGGTGTGATAGAGAATATTGTGGGATCTGTTGTGTTGATGTAATTCATTTAATTGATTTTACTTGCAGCTCTTATCTCTGGAGTAATGCTAGGTCTTGCAAATCCTAGACTTGGTTGTATTGCCGATTCTTATAGGCTCTCAAAATTTAGCACTTTCGGGATCTTTTTAATTTCAGGTGAGGCTCATCATGATATCCATTTAGTTTCTTTGACGCCTTTGTGAATGGTGGTGTTCAAACATCAGGTGTTCTGGAACTTGTTACTCTAGCTAATATACTTTGACTAGTTCCATTATATAGGGTTGACGCTACGGAGTGATGACATAGGTGCAGCTGCTGAAGCCTGGCCAGTTGGCCTGTTTGGGCTGGTATATCTAACTTTCTATGTCGAAATTACATTTCACCTTATTGAATCTTCATTCTCGTGTTTATGGTCTAACTTCTGCATGACTTCCATTTCTTTGAGAAGTAAGATTGACTTTCTATTAAGAAGATGAATAAGAATATTCGTAACTGTATACATGGACGATATCCTATAATTCATTTGCTACAAGGTATTCTCTAACTCACGTAAAGAAGCATCCCTTCATGCATTGAGTGACAACAATATTCATACGCAGAGATTTCAATCAGGCTTGTATTTTTTACCTCACTCAATGCACTTCCAGTTTTATTTATATCTCTATTCTTCTTAATGATCATTGGAATCGTTATGTTAATGTATTACAATTCTTCCAAGGCAGCTGGCTTACTTTCTATAACTCAATGCAGGCCTCAATCTTATTTTTCTCTCCATTCTTTTCAAAGATTATACTGTTGCTTAGGCTCCATCAGCAAGAATTTGTCACAGGTTTGAATATTGTGCATTTATATATATGCATTTAGTGCATTTCTGTTGAATATGTGGTGCACAGTAATGGGAAACTATTGATTGCATGCTAGTCTGATAAAATGCAAAAATATTCAAATTTGTATGTGTCGTTCTGATAATTATCGTGTCGTATATGTAAACTATCTTTATGTCTCCCATTTTTTATGTTTGCTGCTGAACGCAGCTATTATTATGGGTTTTTTGTCCTCTACCGTTTTGTCTTCTAGTAATCATTATATACAAATTTAGGACCGTGTGTCTGTGCGAACAACTGAGGAATACACCATAATCATACATAATCACATTTTTTGGTAATACAGGGCTTGCTATATTTTGCTGTATGCCAACAACATTGTCTAGTGGAGTGGCATTAACTCGGGTAATATGAATTTTGTAGAATATTCACAGAATACTTAAAAATTGCTTAAGTCTGATTGTTGGTTTTTTTTGATAAAGCACAGCTAGCAGGGGGGAATTCTGCACTTGCTCTTGCAATGACAGTGCTATCCAATTTATTGGGAATTTTAGTAGTAAGTTTTAGATTAACTATTTTTAATATGAACTGAAGACCCATGTTATGTTCTTGCAACAAGCCCACTTGAATATTATAGGACAAAGGGTTGATTTCTTCTTTGATCTATAAATAATTATGTATAGGGGATGTTTATAGTCCTTAATTAGAGTTTAGAAATTATTGGCAATAAAGTTGTTGGAACGTTACTTGAATATGAAGTTTTTGGTTTTGGTGCATGTTCTTTCTGCCGGTGGGATTCTGCTGTGGGCTGTGGGCTGTGGGAATAGCTATGATTGCAAATTGGTGTACAAATGTGTGGTCATTGAACCATACCCTTTATATATTATCCTTACTGTAAAAAATTAATATAGGAAGTTAAAGCGTAGTGTGCATGCAGATGTTAAAAATTTGATCGACATGTTTCATAGGCTACTGTTATCAATTTCCCTAATATATATCTAGCACCTTTTACTTTGCACTAAGAAGCTCTTTCATTCAAGTTTCATGATTTTCATGTCATATCTTGTCTAAAGAAGTCATGGAACCACTAATCATAGGAAAACATGAAGTTGTAGCTCTTTCATTCTAGTTCCATGATTTAATGTGGAAATGAGCAAGGAATATATTTGAGAAACCGTCAGAATATTTTTGGCGTTGTATGCACGTCATTTATCTTTTTTTTCATATGGATAATAGTATGTTACAAGTTTGTGTATCAAGTTCTGCAGGTGTAAATAACTAATTCAATTTGCTTAGCAGATACCTTTTTCTATCTCAAAATTCATTGCAGCTGGAGTTGGGATATCTGTACCAGTTGAACGACTGTTGAGAAGTCTTATTACGACCCTTTTGGTTCCTCTTATCCTGGGAAAGGTGGATATTTAGTTTCCTTACTGGTTGTACCACTACATGTTTTAAGAGCTGTTGCCAATTTTATTTTCTGACGTTCTAGGAGCAACTTTGTTTCTTGGTAATACAGTGCAATAATGTTTATAACCTGTCATAAAATGCAAGTAATTATTAACTCCATGGACAGTAGAGGGAAAGCAATTGGCCAAATTTAATCTGAAAGTAAAATTGATATTTCTCGAGGCTTGTAGCCAATTTTTTGCCATGTTTCTACACTTTTTCTGGGAATATAGTATAGAAGCATGGAATAAAGTCCTTAACCCCTGTAAGTTCTCATTTGCTATGACCACGCTAGCTAATAGTCGACCTCTGTCATTAGTTGTTGGTTATATTTGGCCAATTTTTGTTGCTATCGGAACTACTGTGAGTTTGTAACCTTTGCAACTCATCCCGTAGGAGCTGTTCTTTCTGTTTCTGATAAATAAGAGTTTAATATCTCAAAGAGCATGACCAAAGACAACTTTATAGTGAATATTTTAACATATTAAGCCAACAATAATCAATTTAGTATATTTTGCAAGCTATTTTTTTCTATGCTTGATGTTATGCTTTTGAGATCAACTAATAATTTTACTTACCGCTTACTCTTTGTGTCTCTTTCTCTCTGTCAACCAATCAATAACAGATTTTCAGAGAAATGTTCAGAGGTGAGAAACGTCGGCAGATGAATAATTATATTAAATATTATGGATATGGCTGTTTTCATAATCTCTAATATTTTAAGGTCTTTTGAAAGTAGGCAAACATTTTGGATATTTATATTATTTACGCCAATTGTTTGATTAAAGGCATATTAACTCGGATGTGTTAAAATTAATTGTACATATTTCTGTACTGAAAGATCCATAGGCTTTCTTGATTATTTCAATTGTAATGGTCATAATGTTGCATTAATTTTTTTAATTCCTTGTTTTTTTATAAGCTATAATTAGTTGAAAATAGAAAAAGATATCGTGTATAGATAAACTAGTAAAGGTAGGCCAAAGAGTGTGGTCCAACTAATAATAGTTTTATGAGTCATCATACAGTATAGCAAATAAACCTTTAAGGTAGTTTAATTCAAGCTGTGGTACGGTATTGCTATTATGTGTCTTGTTGCAGGGTGACTTGGACCGAAATCTGGGGAAACAGTTTAATGGAATGAGTTTTAGAAACTTGTGGTGTAATCATGGAAGGGAAATTTAGGCTCACAGAAGAAAAAAAACTCTCCTGGTTAATCCTCATTTATGGACATCTTGTATTTGGACTCATCTTTATAACATAAACAATAGGCCAAAAATTAGAAATTATCTGACAAGATGATGGCATTGTAGATGCAATGTTGGGATGGTCAATGAATTAGAATGCGTTATTATTTTGTATCCATAAGTCCCAACTGCTAGCTTGCTGTGACATATTGCAGGTTTGGCAGACTTCGTGGATGCTAACCGTAAGGCTTTGGCAGTAACTAGTGCTATCTTACTGAGTTTGGTAAGATTTCAGCTTTGGCTATATCCTCCGGTTTTTACATTTTCTAATTTTATTCCTATGCAAGATCTAAAAATAAACTTGGCCTCTAAAATACATTAGATACTGATACATTATTTTGCATAATACTACGCGATTGCTGTGGAACATTGTAGAACATCGTACGGTACTATTCATTTCTAACTGATATGAAACACCTCTTAGGGCTAAAAAGAGTACGCCTTAAATCCATCTTAAACTAAGCTCCTGGTGGCTAAAGGTAAAAGCTTCGGCTGTATGGAGGCTCTATTTCCAGGCACAGTTTGCCATGTTTGAAATCGGCTATTTGCCTAAATAGATTATGTTGTTAGTAAGGGTAATATTGGCATTCTCTACTTGCATTATATTTAAACCCTTCTTGAGAGTAATGAAGACACAACTCATTTTGCCCCTAAATTTTTTATGGTATCAGAGTCTAACCCTAACTCCTAACTCCTGTACCTGCCGTCTGCCACCGCCGGAACCCGAGCCGCCGCCACGCGTTTTTCCGCTCTCTCCTCCGGCCCGCGTTGCCGCCCCTCCTTCGGTACGCAGCCCCCGCAGCCTCCTTTGGTTTGCGGCCCTGTGGCAATGGCCACCTCCGGCGCGTGACACCGCGGCCTCCTCCAGCAGCACCTCATATATTGGGTGTTGGTTTTTTGTTGGTTAATTCATTTTTTTTATTGTGGATTTGGTGAATTTGGAGGATATGTGTTGATGGATTTGATGTAAGTATTTTGGATTGTGGTTGAATTTTGTGAATTGAGAATGATTATGAATTGTTGATGTGGAGATTGTTGATGGTGGGTTGTTGATTTAGAAGTATACTTGTGAATTGTGGTTTGGAGCTTGTGCTTTGTTGATTGTGTAATAGATTGTTGACTATGGAGATTGGTTTGTAGATTATGGATGTCCATTGTTGACTGATTTGGTGACTGTTGTGTTTGATTGAGAGATAACGAGTGAAGACTTAGAGTTCTTGGGATGGTGAATCCTATGGTTTTAAAGATATTGGTTAGTCTCCTACAGAAAGTTGGTGCATTCGGTGGGATTGATTCTGCCTCTTATGCATACATGCTTTACCTCTGTTTCCCGCTTTACGGATTGAATAGTTGATTGTGGTGCTTCTTGGCATTCAGTGGTTCAGTTGGGGAGTTCTTCTCTCATACTCATCTCCAGTAACAGAGAGTATTCAAAATATTGATGTTACAGCTCAGTATGTGGTTGGTAGGGGTACTATGCTATGTACTGATTTTTTAATTTTGCTCAATGTTTTGAATGCTCCGTCTTTTCTGGTGAATCTCTTATCCATCAATACCATTGTTCTATAACTAAAGCGTGTTGTCACTTTGGATGTTCCCAAGCTGACATTTCAGGAGATAGGGATAGGCAGGATACTTGTGATTTACACTTTTCAATAAGGCTTGTGATGTCTTGATCAAGATGAAATAGACTCAGCTCTTTCATGCATGGTCGAGAATTCTGGTCGTCGATCTGTGGTGGACTTGTACAGACGTGTGGGTCATTCTTCCTTTAGTCTATTGAGTCACCTGTATCCAGATTTGTTCGAACGAACGGATAAAGAGAAACTGTTTTTTGATGCGTGTGAATTTGGGAAACATACCAGAAGCTCATATGCTAGTGTTGGGCGTCAGAGTTCCCATATTTTTTATGCGATACACTCGGTGTTTGGGGACCTTGTCCCACTATTATTATGAATCGTTTTAGGTACTTCATGGCGTTCATTTTCTCCCGTGCTACCCGTTTTTATTTGATAAAAAATAAGAGTGTTGTGTTTGTTTGTTTTAAGGATTTTTACAAGAGAGTCCACACTCAGTATAGTGTAGTGGTGAAAATCCTGTGATCTCTGATAATGGAATTGAATATACTTATATGACATTTGGTGAGTATCTGCGCTCACATGACATTCTTCATCAAACTACATTTCTCTACACACCAGGGCAGAATGAAGTTGCAGAATGGAAGAACAAACATCTTCTTTAGATTGCTCGGAATATGATGATCTCAATGAATGCCCCATAGTATTTATGGGGGCATGCGGTTTTGACGGTTGTTCAGTTGAATAATATAATACCCTCACGAGTGTTAGACTGAAGATCTTCCATGGAGGTGTTGACTGGTGGGGAAATGAAATTGAAGATTTTTTGTTGTGTTTGCTTTGTGCTGAATCGGAGGTCATCTGTTGAGATCTTGCACTAGCCATTTGTTGAGATCTTGTGCATTAATGCGCACAGAAAGGTTATAAGTGATGGAGTCATGTTGAGAAGCGGCTATCTGTGGGTATGGATGTCATATTTCGAGAGCATGAGCCCTATTATACAGATGCGTCATCACCCTTCTATGAGTTGCTTGATACTAGTAGTTTGAGGCGAGAGGTGGGGAGTAGTGATGGTGGAGGCGGAGTTGTGAGTAGTAGTGCCGGTGCGTGAGGAATTGTGAGTGTGAGTCTTATTCCTTGCTCTATTGTATCACTTGAGCAGAGTGAATCTGAAAGCTCACATGAGAATGGTGAAACTCAGGTGCAAGGAAGATTGGATAGTGTATATGAGGACGAGGAGAAGACTGAAAGAAGTTTGAGTTGTGCCTGTTTGTTCCTCGCCCATTCTTTCCCCAGTGGCATCTACGACCATCCCAGACTATGAGCACCCAGGTGACATTGTTCCTCTTCCCTTATGCCAGTATGAAAGTCCACTTGCATTAATGCAGGAGTTCCCACTGATTGTTATGGTTATGCAGTTGTTGATTACATGTCTTATCTATCACATGCACATGCAACATTCATTGTATCACTGTATAGGGCTTCTATTCCTAACACGTGGTATGTTGCTAAGGCTGATCCCAAGTGGAAATCAGCCATGTTTCAAGAACTTGTACCACTTGAGAAAAATAAGACTTCGTAGTTTGTGACACTACCATATGGTAAGATATTTGTTGGGTGCAAATGGATCTTCATCTTGAAGTAAAATTCTGAAGGACGCATTGAACACTGCAAGGCACGGTCGGTAGCAAAAAGGTACAGTCAGACATATGACTGACTCTGATGAGATTTTTGCACCTATGGAGAAGATGAGCACTGTGAGCACACTTGTTTCCTTGGCCGTCGATGGAGTATGGAAGTTGAACCAGCTTGATGTGAAGAATGTATTTCTTCATGGTAATTTGTTTGTAGAGGTAAATATGGCGATACCTCCTAGTTTTAGCATCAATATGACAGTGGGTAAGGTACTTCGACTTAAAAAATATCTTTATGTATTGAAACAGTCTCCACGAGCTTTATTTTACAGGTTTCGAAGAGTCATGATGCGCATGGACTATCGACAAATTAATGTCGATCATACTGTATTCTGCAGGCGATGTCATATCACCATTTTGTATGTATATGTTGATGATATGATCATCATAGGTGGAAGTTGATATTGCTCGGCTGAAGCAGGAGTTGGAGAAGGAGTTTTTGGTGTAGGATCTGAGCTCACTTCGTTACTTTCTTGGAGCGGAGATAGCACGTGGAGAAAGGGGGATGGTTATGTCACAACGGAAGTATGCACTGGGTTAGACAATAATCACACATATTGATCAGAAGGTCAAGTTGAGAGCAGATGAAAGAGAGCAAGTTGATCGAGAGAGATATCAAATTGGTGGGTATATTGATATATATGACTCACACTCGTCCTGATATATACTTTATTGTGATAGTGGTGAGTTAATATATGCATGACTACTGTAAAGATCACATGGATGCCATGTACTATATTCTGCGGTACACCTCGTAAGTGACTGATCTTAAAAAAGAATGGATACTTAGACATCAAGGGATTCTGCGGTTTTGATTGGGTGAATTGTGCTGATGACTGGGGAGCCAACCTCAGGATATTGCATATTTGTAGGTGACAACTTGATCTCATTGAAGAGTAATAAACAGCATGTGGTTGTGAGATTGACAACTGAAGCAGAGTATCTAACCATGGATTTATTAGTTGCAGAGATGTTATGGTTGAAGTTGTTTTTGTCAGAGATTAAGATGAACCAAGGAACCATAATGAAGTTATGGTATGTCGGGCTGCTATTAGCATTGCTAATAATCCTGTGCATCACGATAGAACCAAGCATGTGTAGACCGAAGAATTCTTCAACAAAAAAAAGTTGGATAATGGATTATTGGAGGTGATTTATGTGACCTCAGGAGATCGAATAGTTGATTGATTCCTTAAAGGACTTAGCTCGATAAACTTAACCTGATTCCGTAATAAGATGAGCTTATTTGATATTTTTGCCAATCTTAAAGAGGAATGTTGTTAGTAATGGTAATATAGTCATTGTTTACTTACATTGTATGTAAACCCTTCTTGCTAGTAATGAAAACACAACTTATTCAGCCCCCAAATTCTTTAAATTAATTTCAGTGACAAGCAGTACATTCAAGAAAATAGCAAATAGAGGCTGTGGTTGATCATAGAATTGAGCCTTTAGGCCATTAATCTCAACAAAATGGTTAGTGAACTACTTCTATTCTAGGTCTACTACATGGTGAAGGTGGGATATTCACAATTAGGGTTATGTGAACAGGTTATCAGGAAATAATTTGAGGCAACATTGGAAGCTATGCATCATTTTTCAACATTAAGTGCTACTCCAGAAATTCCGATTTACTTCCCAATCCTATAATTTTGAAAATAATTTACTTTCCCCTAATTCAGGTACCATGGATTCAAGTCAGCAGATCAAGATCTCTTCTTTTAATGGTTAAGCCAGCAACTTTTCTCGTAGCAGTCATTATGGGGGGGTATGTCGTTCGTAATCATGCAGCCTGTTCCTCTTTTCCATCTGATCTTATTTTTCCTATGTGTTATCGTTGTCATAGTATGTGCAAGATTCTTTTGCCGCTGAGATTCGCATAGTCATGCAAACTATGACTCATTCACATAATAACCCGCCTCTACAACTGAAGATTTAATCATTACAAATATGCCATAGTCTTCTCATTTTTCCTGCTGCCATTGTCTAGGGATATGTAAACTTTAGAACTTAATCATTTCCCAAAATATGTGCACATTGTATGAGAAAACTGACACTATTCCCTGTTTTTATTGTTTCCGTTGTAAGATTATAAGCACATCTTGATGTCTGTATCACGCACCAGAGATTTGAAGTCGTTGCTTCAGCTAATTTGTTTGCCTTATAATTTACAGGCTTCTACATGCTCTTCTATTATGTTTCAATTCATCAGCTGTTCCTGCTCTTGCTCTTATTTCTGGAGGTAGTAAATCGCCATTTGCAAAGGAAGAAAATGCCACTGCGCTAACTCTAGTTGCGAGCCAGGTTCTATGTCCTTCCTTGATACACTTAGTTAATTATTGATGTATCAATAGAGTTAAACCTGTAGAGTTAAGCACATTTGTTTTATGTATAACACCACCGAGTACTGATCCCCTCGTGTACAATTAAAAACTGGACAAATGCCTCCCTTCGTGTACAAATAATCTTGACCCTTCATTTAAAATCCAATGGTTCCAAATAATCTGTGAGTTAAAGAAACACGTGACTATTCAATCCTTACCTTTCGGCTGCATCTGCTTCACCGCCGTCTTCGGCTCTTGG
>JAOYMZ010016358.1:0-19506 GCA_025802335.1 Pinguicula primuliflora
CCCCTCAACCCCCCAAATACCCCTCAACCCCCAACCCAACCAGTGACTGAAGTCACGATGCATCAAAAAATTAATAATTAGAAATGGAAATAGGTGGTTCTCGGTGGTGAAAGATGACGTGCATAAGTAAAATTTCGCAAGCATATCATGTAAGGAGTATATTGCCCGTGGCATCAAGCGCGAGTCCCAAACGAAAATAGTATATCGATGAATTCTAGAAGACATATTTGCGTGTATACAATGTGTTTTGTGAGTCAAGTATTAGTCTATTTTTGAAATGTTGTGGCTATAAAGAAGGTGTATATAAAAATGGAGTGTTCATATAAATAGGTAAAGAGTTAGGAGAGGGTAAGATAAAAGTTGTGTAAAGATGAGTGGCTATAAAGAATGTGTATATAAAAGTTATGTATATAACAATGGAGTATAATTGCAGGTATGCGTGTGTTGGTAATGAATGATATGGCAGTAAATAAATTGGGAATTAAACTATCATATGATAATGATATAATATGAGAAAATCCTAAACTTTCCACTCCAACCAACGGAGTTGTGCACTTCAAACATTATAATGCAATAATCTGTCGGGTTACACAGCGTGCAGTATGTGAATTCTAAGTAATTGTAAATGTACGATGACATCTTAGTCATGTATTAATCATTATGTTCTATGTATAATTCATTGATGTTTGAATTATTACGATAAGATTTATTCATTCCGTGACAGGAAGCCTGAAAACAAATCAACTACTTTGTGTACCAAATGAGAAGTTTGCATTGTAATTGCATGAGAATAGGCAACAGACATAACATAGAGCGTCTTAACAATATATGCATACATTTTCTTCAGTAATAAATGTAGTGTTTCGCACGCGTAATGAAAATTACTTTGTTGGAATACATAAATAACGAAATATGCAACATTATTATCTGGGTGGACATAACATCTTCAATGCAGCTCCAGGATTTATATTTGTGGATGAAGGCGCATCAGTAGCTCGAGGTGCATTTCCAAAACTCAGTGGTGGGTTAAACGTAAACGGTCCATGTCCATGGAAATGCAGACGTCGGCAATGTAATGTACACATGGAAATGCAAATGGCCCTTGAGTGAGAGGGAGGTGGATACAATAAGCATCAAATACATTGAACTCAATACTACATTTCGACGGGAACAAAGGTCTACGCAGGTGGACGGAAGAAGAGTTTTCTACGATCTTTTCTGGGAGCGGAAGACAGTACCATGTAAACTATCAAAAGTGATAACTTGGCCATATTGGACACCAGGAACCCGCTGAATCAAAGCTATTAACACTGTACAACTCAATGCACATATAGATTGGTTGATTGAACTCTCACCGGTAAACCATGGTCAAGGGTGGGCATGATTCAACGATATCCTGCTTTCCATTAGATCCCGCTGATGCATCACGCTAATAGAAATAGAAATTACCCTGTTAAAGATAGTTCAGGGCATGTATAAATAGGAAACAAACTGATTGTTAACAGGAAAACCTCAACGACCACAGCAAAATCAGGTGGGGGATTCGTCAGATAATGCAGCTATTGAGTTGTCTGCAACACGAATGGAAGTAAACGCAAAACAGATGAGCAGTTCCTCATATGCGGCTGACAGAACAAAATAATTAGGAATTGACAAATGGATAAAGGTTGACGAACAAACCTCGCAAAGGTCGAAGTAGAGTTTCTTGTTGCCTGTGTGGTGGCCAAAAAATGGATCATAAGAAATATACAGGATGTTCAGCTTGTTTGTCATAAGAAATCATGATGTGTTCTGCTCAAGAATTGGTGAACAAAGTCAAAAAAATCTACAAATGTCAAGAGGTATAATTATAAAAATAAGGAGAAAAGGAAGATGTGAAAACTTTACCTTCAAACATGCTCTTCTCCAACACAGATTGGTGATAATAAGAATGAGAAGAAACGTACATCAACACACAACAGAAAACACAAAACAATTTCATTACAATAATGCCCTGTTTCCCATCTGAAAAAATGATTGAAGGGGAGAGAAGCTATTCCAAAATTCCAACACATGAACAAACAAAAAAAACTCTTGAAATAAATTAGGACTCATCACGCTCATGACTATTGCACAAAAAAAAGTTATATGAACCAAACCACACAAAATTACAAATATTGCAGTAAGTTAGGTCATATGATTTTCACTATTATCTAAACCAAAAAAATATTAATGAGCAGGATTCAAAGTTGCAAGTAAAACGATGCAATTGAAGGATTTATTCCCCCTACCATTACCCTTGGAGCTTCCATCAACTTCGAGAGTTACATCTGCAAAAAAAAAACTCTTGCAATAAATTAGGACTCATCACACTCATCATTGCAGCATGGTGAAATAACTTGATATCATTGGTTGCAGATGCTGAAAAGTTGATCAAGATGTAAACAGGATGATATATAAAATTAATCGAAATAAATAAAACAAAACAATACATGGTGCTCCAGTTCGAGAGAAGTCCAACTTCCTCTTAACTCTTAAAGCTAAGCCTTATAAGCATTCAAGCCAATAATTTAGTTGAACTGCAAAGCAGGAAATCAAGTCAGTGACATCGACATAGAAGGAAAATCAATCAATACTGGTCTTCATGGTCTGTAATTTCTGTTCTCCAGAAGTCAAATTTGAAACTTTTAGACAACCACTTGTCCGCTTCAAATCCAAAACCAATGGAAAATCTATAGTAGTGGCAATTCTCTCTTTTACAAATATGGGAGTTTAACAAAGAACTGTTTTGCAAATCATACAAACAGATAAGTCTATGTCGAATTCAGAATGGCGGAACGAAACTCACAGTTGGGAACCAACATTCGCAATTTTTTTTGGTAAGTCCAACATTCGCAATTAAGGGGTCGTAACGGCCGCGGATGAAACGCAATGAATGGTAACGTGAGAGGTTCGATAACGGGCGATGCAATTAAGGGTTCGCGGTGAAGGTAGACGGCCGTGGAAAAGGAGAAGAATGCGGCATCGGAGGGGGAGACATTCATCCGTAGGGAGGTTCGTATGGACAAATCGGCGGCATTGAGGTTTGATCTGCCGTGGACGGCGATGAGAGAGTGAAGAGACGATCGCAGATGGAGAAGACCAAAAGATGGGAAGGAAGAAAAGGAAAATTTGTTGTTCTGGCACGACGACCGGTAGGGCCACCCGGTTTACAAAGTCCCACATTTTAAAACTAGAAATTGTCCGTGATAAAAATCAATGTTAGGTAAAATAATTTATGTCTTAACGTAAAATTATTCGTGCGAAAATAAATAAGCACATCGAAATCAGTGGCAAATCTATGACCAATTACGAAACACATGTTGGAGTTTTGGCCTCTTTAGAGTTGTTTTTATGATCTTTAATTTTTCCAGGGGTGGTAGTTGTTAAAATGCTCTTTTAGTAGGTTTGCG
Organism: Pinguicula primuliflora; assembly: GCA_025802335.1. Taxonomy (NCBI): domain Eukaryota; kingdom Viridiplantae; phylum Streptophyta; class Magnoliopsida; order Lamiales; family Lentibulariaceae; genus Pinguicula; species Pinguicula primuliflora. Next base: position 3,432 of record JAOYMZ010016358.1, read on the forward strand.
AATGGAAATGAAAAGTTTGCAAACATCATGAGCTTATTCTATGCCATGGGCGACATATCATTCTCGAAACAATAAAAAATGGAAGTTGGGACATCACAGTGGTCAAAAAGTTACGGCAGTTAAGAAAGAGGCTAAACCAATCATGGAATGCATGCCATTGAAAAAAAAACAGGCAGCCGGCGCGGGCGCCTAGGCGGCCGAGGTGCTGGGTGGTCCCCAGCTGCCCCGTCTTCGCCCGGTGCCTTCCCGTACACTGCTTATAGATAGTGGTATTTGTACATCATTTTTTAACATAAAAAGTTGATACATATTAAATTTCGGTCACATTTTGTCAATGATGTCGAATTTATATCATCGGTAAAAAATTGTAATTTTCACATTGCTCGTAAATTTGAATTACGGTTATATATAATATATACCAATCTTAATATATCCAATCCTTGTGTGCTCAGGTCATGCTCAATTGTTCAATTCTGACTATCTACTATCACTTGTTGTCGAAATTGATCATATCTATGAAAAGCCTATGTACACGAGACCAAAATCTATATGTTCCGATCAGGCTCTGATGACTTCATGGCTAGTGATTTCTTTACACTGTTTTCTCTTAGGTTAAATAGTCCCTTATAGAAAATTAGAAAAACTCGGCGACGAAGTAATCTGAATCACACCAAAAAATATATATTTGGGGAATACTATGTGTACCCTATTATTTGACACACTTACTAAACATACATATGTGGCCATAATCATAACTACACATATAAAAATAATTAAAAGATAAATAATGAAAGATATGGTTGTGGTTTTTGTTCCATCCTAAGTTTTAACATTTTCCTATATATTTTATGTGTTATTTATAAATTTTTCAACGTGGTCGTCAATTGTAAAAGCATCATTTGAGAACCTTATCTCAATAAGCATAAACTTCTGCTTGTGAGTCATGCAGAATGAGGATATGGTTTTAAGTTTAGAGGCATCAAAATATGCAGAGTAGGTACAAACAGTAACACAGCTGTTCTAATAACAGAACCACTTCCTTAGGCTTAGCATGTGAGACATATTAGTGCTATGGGTATACAATATATGCAAGATCAGCTTGAGAGCTGATATCTGTGTATATGAACAGATAGGGTCTCGTACGAGATATTTGGTTGGCTCTAGTTCAAGTGGGATATTGTTAGGATTGCGACTTACAGTACCAATCGTGTTTGTGGTGCGTTTGTTAGTTTCATGTATATTGAATGATGTGTGGATCATTTGTGAAATTGTGAAACTCCATATATTAGTATATGAACTCTAAATTTGTCCCTAGTCTTAGTCATTAGCGAGGAATATTAGATGACTATATAGACTAGCATGTGGATTAATGTATGAACATATTCCACAGATCATTGATACTAGGTCTCTATTTAATCACATGGATAGTTGTGTACGTGGTATATAGTATTAGACTCGACCCATTTTGACTTGCTGTATGAGTTATGTTAGTGTCATCAGTAAAGTCAAATAGTATTCATTCAACTATCTGATGTATTTGTAATTAGAGGTGATATTTGCATATTACATGAGGTTATAAAACGCTTCTTTTAATCAAGGAGTTATAAAGGTAAGTTTCCCTAATATGTATGACTCATGCTCGAAGTTATGGAATATCAAGATGATACTTTTGTCCATTTCATATTTAGGATGAGATTGTTAAAATCCCTGGGCCCCTTGATGCAGTATTAATTGTTATGCAAGCAATATGATTATGAAATAATCATATTAATAATTATATACTGAAAGATCAAGAAAATAATTAATGGTCAAAGATGACACATTCCTACGTTTGACATTAATTGTTGGGTATTACGTGACTGACGAAAGAATTAATACTAAAAGCAAAAAGGATCATGACTTGTCTATATTCGATCGGATCATAATGCATTACTAGATGTTGCTTATAATTAATAAATTAACGTAATCTAATTTATTACCGATCTGACTATGAATCCTGTTGGGTCGCTCTATTTGACGAGATGAGACATATAAAATTAATTATGCGAGACGTAATTAATTATGGCTACTGGATTGAATCTGAGAAGATAATTTCGATTTCAGTGAGACCAAATCAAAATAAATGGGTTTAAACCCATTAGAGAAAATGTGAAGTTTGATTTTTAGCCCAATTAAAAATATTAAATATAAAACAAAATGAATTGCTTTATATTCTCCTTCACCCAACAAAAAAATACATGTGTGTGTGAATTTATGTAAGACTCATGAGAGAGTCATTTTCAAAACACACATGTGTGTGTTTTCTCATGACTCATGAGAAAGTCATCTCCAAAATTTTAAACCTGTGTGTATGCTTCCACTATAAAAAGACTCATGAGTGAGTCAATTTAAAAATACACATGAAAGTTGGGAAAATGAGTAAAAATGGAAGTTGGGAAAAAAGGATTTTCTCTCCTTAGTTGCATCGCACACTCCGGCAACAAGTTCGCCGGAGAGAAGGTCTAGCAACCCCGTCTCGTCACGCCAAGGAGTGCTCTTGGTAGAGGTCATCCTCTATTGGAGGCTTTCGTGTTCCGGAATTTCAAGCTTCGTTCTTTTCATCCGGATTTGGAAAATTTCAGGTATGAACTTTAAACCCCTTAACCTCAAGAACATGAATACACGTATGGGTTATTTGGGATTCAAAATTTTTGTGAAAAATTGAATAAATCCGAGACCCCGCTTTCCAACGACAATCATTAGATCTTTTGGTGCTCTATGACCAATTACGAAACACATGTTGGATTTTTGGCATCTTTAGAGTTGTTTTTATGTTCTTTGATTTTTCCTGGGGTGGTAGTTGTTAAAATGCTCTTTTAGTAGGTTTGCGAATGCAAATGAAAAGTTTGCAAACATCTTGAGCTCATTCTATGCCATGAGTGACATATCATTCTCGAAACAATAAAAAATGGAAGTTGGGACATCACAGTGGTCAAAAAGTTACAGCAGTCAAGAAAGAGGCTAAATCAATCGTGGAATGCATGCCATTGAAAAAAAAACAGGCAGCTAGCGCAGGCGCTAGGCGGCCGAGGTGCTGGGTGGTCTCCAGCTGCCCCGTCTCTGCCCGGTGCCTTCCCGTACACTGCTTATAGATAGTGGTATTTGTACATCATTTTTTGACATAAAAAGTTGATACATATTAAATTTCGGTCACATTTTGTCAATGATGTCGAATTGGTATCATCGATAAAAACTATAATTTTCATATTGCTCGAAAATTTGAATTACGGTTATATATAATATATACCAATCTTTATATATTCGGTCATTGTGTGCTCAGATCGTGCTCAATTGTTCAATTCTGACTATTTACCACCACTTGTTGTCGAAATTGATCATATCTATGAAAAACATATACACGAGACCAAAATCTGTATGATCCGATTGGGCTCTGATGACTTCATGGCTAGTGATTTCGTTGCACTGTTTTCTCTTAGGTTAAATAGTTCCTTATAGAAAATTAGAAAAACTCGACGACGAAGTAATCTGAATCACACCAAAAAATATATGTTTGGAAAATATTATGTGTATCCTATTATTTAACACACTTACTAATCATATATATGTGGCAATAATCATGACTATACATATAAAAATAATTAAAAAATAAATAATAAAAGATGCGATTGTGATTTTTATTCTATCCTAAGTTTTAATATTTTCCTATATATTTTATGTGTTATTTATAAAGTTTTCAACGTGGCCGTCAATTGCAACAATGATTGATAACTTGATTGAGTATAACCATGTGTGACTCCTTATATATTCATAATTTTAATTTAAAAATACTAAATCTTACAACTTAAATCCTATAATTTGTCATTCAAAAAAGTACACCCTATAAGAAAAGTTCGTTAAAATCTATAACTTGATTTGACAATTGACTAGGTATTCCAATGTCCCTTTCACAAAGTGTTCTTAAAATAGATACCATTGAAAATGACAATTTTTCTATTTTCCCCATGTCATACGATTTTTTTTTTTATAAAATGACAATCCATGGTGGAAGTACGGCACTGATGACATCAGAGTTTGACAAATACGGATACTGGTGTTATTAGTATTTAATGTTAAGACACAGATTTTAAAATATCAAGTATGGGCGGCACCAAAGATCCTACCAAAATGTTGCGGCCTATCCGAAAGTTAAATATGTGGTCCTTTTCTCAAATCCTACCTTCTCCTCTTTTCTTTGCACATTTTTCACGGCAACCATGGCTTCCTGGCGGCCCGCGAGTTTCTGGCATTCCAGCTCAATTTACCTGGAACTGATCAGTTCTGTGAAGCAGTTGCAATCGACTCAGACACTGCAGAACGCATCAAATTCCTCCAATATAGCCGAACTAGATCAATGAGGGAAAGAATTATGCACTGCTAGTGATTCGACATTAAAATGATGAATGAGGATAGGAGCAGAACTAGAAGATACCTAATGCAGAATCATCTTGATGAAGGAAGAAGGCAATTGCATATCACTACAATGAGGTTTACAGGAGATTGGCAATGTGGGTTTCTATCTTTTGTACAATGCAAGCATATAGACGAAGGAAACCGAAAAAACAAAAGTTACATCTCACGGTGGCTAGAATATATGGGCAACGAATCGATGTGGATTATGCGTTGTCCTTAAGTCTTCAATATTGGGAGCAGATGTCGACATTACTATGCCAGAGTTAGACGCAAGGGCCTGCGAAATAGAGCACCCTGCTGGAGACTCAAAAAGCATTTGACGATCTCCACGAAGATCCGAACTCAGAACTTGTGAAGGCGAATGAATCTGTAGTGATGAGCTATAGGAATGACAGATTCACCAACGGAAGCCGCCGACGCCCACAATTTTCCAGAAAGTAGACAATTCCAAGATAGTTCATTGTTAATCCTTGTTTAGTTAAATAATCTGCCTCTTCTAGGACTGAGTGTGGACGAAAGCAAAGCTGGATGACTCTATCACTCACTAGGTGTTGAATCTTAATGATGAGTTGAGAATTCAACAAGTCCATAACTTGTCCCTAGATGACTTATAACGCATTCCTGTTGTCCGACTGAAGCACTACATTTATTAGCTTAAGATGTTTGATTGTGAGAATTCCATGCAGGATGGCCCAGAGCTCCACGACAATGATAGAGTAGACACCGATTCGGCCAAAGAAGCCGCCGCATGCAGCGCATTGGTCATGATGACAGACAAACACATCAACCTGTATTACAAAAGAAAAATGGACAAGGGGTTGCAGCAAGTCTCCAATCCAGTTTCCAATTTGGGAAACTTATTTGAAGAAAGTATGTGCAAATAGATATGATTTCTATTTAAGATATAATCAATAAATAAAAACTTTACTTACACCCAAAAGTAGTCTTCCAATAGAAGAAGTGTGCATCAACGTTCAATGTTCTTTATTTTCACGATTGAAAATTTGGTCATAATGGTTACCGTTGACCTTGCGTCGTATCCAGTTCCGGTTCCGGATGCGAAGAATTGTGTGCCCCTTTACAAACCTTAATTACAACATATTTTCAATATTTAAGTGAGGAAATAGGACAATAGGCTTCCCATCTTTATTAAACTTTAAATGTAATTAATATAATTTAATCCCAAAGGAAAAAAATCCTAGTGATTGACCAAATAACTAATTATGATTCCGAATTATAATATTAGTAGTTAAATATTCTATTTTGAATCGTAGCATTCGGTACCTGAAAATTTTCATGCAAGCCATGCACATTTGATTCGGTGTAATTACATCGTATGTACTAGTACCACTCTCATTCTCTCTCTTCAGCCTGTTCTCTTTCTAGTCTCTCTACCGTTGAGCAACGAACGCGAATTCCTTCTCTCCGTCCTGCATTGACTCCGATCGGGAGCTAATCTTCCGAGATGGGTATACGCGCACAGATAGCTACAACATATGGATGTGCTGGGATCGGTGAGTCGAAATTCAGCCCTGTTACCGTTTTCTGTTTTTCTTTCCGTCTGTTTGATTTTATTTTTCGGTGCTTCTGCATTAAAATCAGAACTCCATTAATACCGTGGTCTTAAATTGGGGCTTAAATGGAGGAAATCAGGTGTTGATTATGCATTTTACGGCATGGGAAGATCTCCGTTTTGAGGATTTTATTCATTTCATGTGGATGAAATGGGAATTCCTAGGAAATCAGTATCATTCAATTTACTTCTCTGATTCTGTTCTCCGGCCGTTGTTCTCACACTCTTTACATTTCGCAACTGGTTTGGCAAGATTGGGTACATTTTCTGTTTCTGTAGAATTCTTTTTTCCTGGGAATTTAGAAGATTGCGTGAAGAAGATTGGTTCTGTGGGTTTTTGGGGATCCAGTTTTTGTTTGTGTTGGGTATTAATGTTGGGGATTTTATTATATGGCAGATGCACATTTTGCATATGGTGTATTGAGTTGTATTGTTTTTGAGGGAAAGTTTGTCCTTCTTCTTCTTCTGCTGTTTTCAGGTTTTGTCAATTGAGTAAGAGAGAGCAGACAAACTTGCTGCTAACAACCAGACTAAGTAGTACGTAGGCTTACATTTGAGCAAATGAACCTGGGGAGGGGATTTACACTCCCTCAGGAAAATGCAGTACGGAGCGGAGGTGTATGGGCTCCGGTTACACCGGAGAAGCCGGTTTTACAGAGTACAAGGAGTGTACAATCCGAGATCCCACAGCGTGAGTCGGTGCAAGAAGATTGGAGAGTCCTGCTTGGGATGTACTCAGGCCTGTTGCAGGATGAGGTGCTTGATGGTGTGCCTGCGAGAGTTTCTCATGACATTCCTACTGTTGTTTCTCCATTCAAGCATGTTCACATGCTGCAGCAGAATACAGAACCCACTGGTGTCGTGGAGATGCCGAATGGGTGGGGGATCGGTAGCGATGTTGATCATGTCCCGCATCAGCGTATGCCTACGGTGGCAAGCAGTTTGCAGCACAGAGTTGAGGCCTCGATGCACAGGAGATGGAATCAGAATGCTGTTAGCATGGGGTCTTCGTATGGGGAGAATTTAGGGGAAGTCATGCCTCATCAGAAAGTCCAGTCTATGGCAGAACTGATGGGGATGAGTGGTGGTACCAGGCGTGATCCCTATTCGAATGTAACACATCACAGGAGCACTTCAATGGTGGGCAAGCCTGCCGGGATTTATCCGTATGGCGAAAGCAACCACGGCGTATATGCATCAGCTGGTACAGAACTCAATGAAGATCTTGGTCTGAATGCACACCACGGCGTTGGTGGTTATAACCTACAAGAGATGTCAAACAGTAAGTTTACTCTTCTTCGACAAGTGAACTTGTTCTTGCATGCAACAAATGCATTTTAGACGGGACTAAAGAGGGAAGCCGGGAGTATACAGTGAGTTCCTCATTGTATACTATGCAGTGCCACATGACACTGCGGGATTGACCGGTCAGTAGGCCCGCGCGAAAGTATTGAATACCGGCCCCCACGTGGCACTGCATAATATGAAGTAAGTTATATCACTGCACACACCTCAAACCATAGTTAAGCAACAGAGTGCAATATAATAATTTAGCTCACAATAATTTCATATTGCATATTCCTTGTAAACATTAACACCTCCCTCACCCTTCCACCACTAGCATAAACAAATAACAATTGGAGATTATTTTCAAAAATAAAATAAATATTGAAGATCCATATTCTCCGTAGGAACACAGACTAAGACATAGCTGAATTATCTTTATGCATACAACATATTGGTGCTATATGTTACTGTCCTGGAAGTGAATTGTGAGGATTAAAATGTTGCATTTATGTAGGCAGACGTCAAGTCATTTACCAGCACAGCTTTAATTTGAACTTACAGCCAACTCCGGAAGAAGGGAAATCTTCATGTGCTCCATGGTCGCTACCGTCAGGACCTGGTAAACCAGACGCACAAAGGCAGTCAATGAATAACCATATCATTCAAGTACCACATATTTTTATGGATGACATTCAAGAAAGGAATAAGCAAAAGATGGTTTCCTTACCTCCTCAACCAGATAATCTCGAGGGGGAGCATAACAAATTGTTGGTCGATGCTCCGTGTGCATCGATTGCAGCCTCTTCAATTCCACAAGATGATAAGAACAATTCAGAAGTTGGAGATGAATTGATTGATCTCAACAAGACTCCACAGCAAAAAACACCCAAAAGGAAAAAGCACCGACCGAAGGTAGTAGTTGAAGGGAAACCCAAAAGGACGCCCAAGCCTGCAACTGCCAAAAGTAACACCCCCGGCGGAAATACTACTGTGAAGAGGAGTTACGTGCGTAAGAATGGAGACAAAAAAACAAAAACTTCATTGGCAGACTCCGAAAATGTTGAAGTACCTGATGTGGGACCTGCGAAAAAATCATGCAGGAGAACTTTGAACTTCAACTTGGACGATGGTGCTGAAAAACCAAGCCAGGATAGTGAATTGGAGTGCCAGTCCGAAAAAAGCAAATGGAGCAGGCATCCTTCAAGTTTCAGTGAAGTGTATATGAGTGACAGTGGCACACATAAACAGCAAACAGGAACTGCATTTCCGTGCTTCATGAACACTATATCCACCCAAGATCATGTTCCAATGGCTACTATGGTTCCACAGACTACAGCAAGAGATCATACTTTAAATGTCATTGTCAGAAGCTTCGACACGCGCAACGCCAGCATCAACCAAAGTACTGACAAGAACGCATGCAACAAGATCCATTATGACTTCAGTGGACCATATTTAGGCAGTAAAACACATTCGTTGCTTCAGAACATACCTCAAAACCGGGAGGATTTGTTGGATCTGGCTGTGAAACAAGGATTCCAGAGTGCATATGCAAACAATGAAATGAGACAGCAGCAAACAACTTCGTTCACGGGTGGTTCTAAACTATTTTTACATGGACTCTCCGAGATTGGCTATAGTAACAGAGGTAGCAGTGGCGCATGGGAAAATTGCCCAGAAGTTGGTAAGAAAAATAAGATTGTGGATAAATGTGATGGATCCTTATCCAGCAGTCATAGCATAACAGTTGGCGAATACTCGGCGCAAACTAAAAGCCAAATGACTACAAATATCCTTGCTCAAAGCTCCTTAGTGGACAACAAGGATGGAGTAAATAAGGCTCATAACCCAGATATTAGACAGAGGTTACAACAGCAACAAGATCCAATGTACGAGCATTTGAGCATTAAAGGAATGACACAGCAGATATTCCAGCACAATGCCACCAGGAAAATCATGCACTCAGGCACCATGGTAGCTAGAGGGGATGGTGAACGTGTACTCCAAAGATGCACTCAACCAAATCCAATAGATGAAGCTATAAATTCTCCTAATTGTGTCGCTGTGAAAAAGCGGACTGCTGGTCCAACATCCAAGAAAACCACTGGTAAACATTTTCTTGCAAAGCAGTCTTCTTAGGTTGAATATATTCAATAGAAAAATGTTGAATATATTCTTTTGATGTAACAAAAACTGTTTGGTGTGCAGGAGCACAAGACAAGAGAATTTTGTTCTCCATCGATGATCTCACAAACCATTTTAAAGATCTCCAGATTAGCCATGATCGCAAGGAAATGATTCAGAAGGACCAAGGTGCACTTGTCCCATACAGAGTAGATGGTGCAATTGTTCCATATAAGGAGTTTGATCCAGTCAAAAAACGGCGTTCACGGCCTAAAGTGGACCTTGACCCAGAGACAAATAGAGTGTGGAATCTTCTAATGTGCAAGGGAGAGAGTGAAAGTGCTGAAACAATGGACCCAGAGAAACAGAAATGGTGGGAAGAAGAACGGAAAGTCTTTCAAGGTCGAGTGAAATCTTTCATTGCACGAATGCACCTAGTTCAAGGTACTTCCAGAACCTAAATTCCTGCAACTTGCAAATATATGTTAGATATCAAAAAATGCTAATCTTGCTTACCAAAATCGAAACTTTTATTCTCGATTTTTTTCCAATAGAAACTATTTCAAAAGACTAAAATGTTTATAGAAAAAACCATTTCTTTATTCTCTTAAATACCTGTGATCTTAAAAAATGAGAATAAATCGAACAGTCATGAAAGCAGAATCTTCAGTTCTGTAATGCATAATAAAATATGCGAACTAATATTAATTTTTTCATTGACTCTAAAAAATGTGTAACTCTGAAGCAAAAAGGTCAACTGAACACAAATAGCGAGTGGAATATAATAATATTGGACTTACCTAATTTGCAGGGGACAGACGATTCTCCAAGTGGAAAGGTTCAGTTGTTGACTCAGTAGTTGGTGTGTTTCTCACACAAAATGTTTCAGATCATCTTTCAAGGTAAATCACAGTTCACGACCTAGGATTATAGTATACTGAAAATAGATGCTAATAACATTTCATATTTCTTGCCCGCTTGCAGTTCTGCTTTCATGTGCCTTGCAGCTAAGTTTCCTCCAAAATCAAAAAATGCTAAACAAACGCAACCAAGAAATGAGGAAAGTTCATCATCTGATCACCTTGAGATTCATGTGACATATCCAGATGGAACAAATGATGATGGCGAAATTGTGAGGGACTCAGTGCACAATGAAAGCTCGGCGACGTGTACTGAATTGTCTGAATGCAGAGAAGCAAATGCCAGGATAGGAAAAAGAACTTCTTCAATAAGCAATTATACCATGAGGGTAGAGGAAGATGTGATGTCATCACAAAGTTCTTCTGAATCTTTCATTTTCCAAGCACCAGAAGATATCAGGCCCAGCTCAAGATCAAATCCAGAAGCTGATGATGTATGCATTTTCAGTAAAAAAACAAGTTCTCTAGGCATTTCCGGGCATGCTGAAATAAATGTTGCACATGAGCAGTATAAGCTGCAGTTCACCGGAAGTATATTTCCAAATAAGAAGTCCTTGATTGGTCATCAGCAATTAGAGAATATAGCTCAGAGACAAAATGCAGAGCAGGCAAGCAGCAGCAATGCATATTCACATTCACCCGTGACCGTTTCTGAATCCTCACAAAATCAAAGCTCTATTCTGCAATCTGCTAATACCTGGGCAGAGATGTCCATCGGCCTTGAAAAATGGGAAGCTGATTTTCTTGCATCCTCAGGAAACGAAACCCTGTCATCTTTGACTGCAACAAATTTTGAGGTTACTGAAGGAACTGGCATAGAAGCTTCAAATGACAGCGCAGGACTGTATACGGAAGGTTGTTGTACAAATGTACAATACGAGAGATTTAAGTTTCAACAGCAACAAGTCAGTCCCACATTTTCCAAAGGGAGTTCTGAACTGAGAACGGATCTTCAAAATGGGTCTCTGAACAAATCTGGCCCACGGGGACCGCAATACACAACTGCCGAAAGTGGTAATATGCAGGAAACCCTCACATCACTGCATTCACAGTACATAAAGTATGGCCAGCTGAATTCTATTGCGGAAAATTGGAAAAGGACATGCAGTTCAACCGTTGAAACAGCCAAATTGGAGCATCCAAAAGAAGAGAGGCAAGCTCGTTCAGCCAGTAAGCACAGCACCATAACAACAAATGCGATTAACCAAAAGACTCAGAAGCAAAAGGCAGCTCCTTTTAATTGGGATCACTTGAGAAAGCAAGCTGAAATTAAGACTGGAATAAAAGAAAGAAGCTGGGAGGCAATGGACTCTCTAGACTATGAAGCTTTAAGAAATGCTAATGTTCATGAAGTTTCTGAAACAATCAAAGAAAGAGGGATGAATAACATGCTAGCGGAGCGAATAAAGGTATAGAAAAGAGCTATCCTGATTACTCATTTCAGCATCCTTTAAAACAAGTGCAGTTAAAGCAAAATATGTTCCATTGTGATTTGCAGGACTTTCTCGATCGTCTGGTTAAAGATCACGAAAGAATGGACCTGGAATGGCTAAGAGATGTTCCTCCAGACCAAGTCAAGTATGTTTCCTCAAAGTTAATTCCATTAATCGATACCTGAAAAGCTTATACTGAATGCATGACTATATATTCCCACTTGTGGCCAATTGAACTTGTTTACTGTAAAAATCTAAAAATACACTCTTCAATTTAAGTAGCAACTTTCATCCAGGGACTATCTATTGAGCATACGAGGGCTGGGGCTAAAAAGTGTTGAGTGTGTACGCCTTTTAACCCTCCACCACCTCGCTTTTCCGGTAAGGTTATTAACTTGTAATAATCAAGTAACAAGACAAGAAATGAGATATAACCAACTGACCCTTGTTAGGTTGACACAAATGTCGGTCGAATTGCTGTTCGACTAGGTTGGGTTCCTCTGCAGCCCCTTCCTGAGTCACTTCAATTGCATCTCCTTGAACTGTAAGTGCATGTTAAAGAACCAATAGCGAGGCTTGTAGACTATACAGACTACCGATTTAAGTCTTCTGCAGCTATCCCGTGCTAGAGACAATCCAGAAGTATCTTTGGCCAAGACTCTGCCAATTGGATCAGGAAACCTTGTAAGTTTTCATTGATGGAATAACCTACTTCAACTAGAACAACTATGTCTAAGCAGTGGCGAATAAACTAACATATGCATATTTACACCACAGGTATGAGCTACACTATCAAATGATTACTTTTGGGAAGGTATGATTTTACGTTTTCATAGTCCATAAACAGGACAACTGTCAGAATAAATGTCAACTAACCACATGAAAAGACCTAACGGATGGTTAACCTCTAATCAGGTTTTTTGCACAAAGAGACAGCCGAATTGTAATGCTTGTCCACTGAGAGGGGAATGTCAGCATTTTGCAAGTGCTTTCGCAAGGTAAGCTTTGTAACGGGTTTAAATGATCATATTCGTTAAAAGAAGACAATAATCCTAGGCATATAAACAAGACAGTTAATGATTTATCAATCGTTCTATTTTTTGTGCAGTGCAAGACTAGCTCTTCCAGGGCCAGAAGAAAGGCGTGTAGTTAGTTTAAGTGATCCAATTAGTGTAAATAAAAGTACTGATAATACAATAAATTGCATGGCCCTACCTCCACCTATGGATTACATAGGGCGGGAAGTGAGCTTGCGAAGAGAGTGCAAGCCAGTTATTGAGGAACCGACAACTCCAGAATCACCCATAACAATGTCTGTACGAGACATTGAGGATGCATTTTGGGAGGATCCAGATGAGATACCTGTGATACAGCTCAGTGTAGAAGAATTTACTTCAAACTTGGAGAGCTTTATGCGAAATAATATGGAGATTGGAGAAGCTGACATGTCGAAAGCCCTGGTTGCTTTGAGCCCGAACGTTGCATCTTTACCGATACCCAAACTAAAGAACGTCAGTCGATTGCGGACAGAGCACCAAGTGTAAGCTTAATAGCTTTGTAAGCTTAGTAATTGATACTAATCCAACTGAACGGAAATTAACTATCACTGGTATTGCTGCAGTTACGAGCTTCCAGATTGGCATCCACTGCTGGAAGGGGTCAGCTCTTTCTATTTTGCTTTTAACAATGTTTGTAGTAACATGTAACTTGCTGTTACTAACATAAAGGTTGTGCATTTAGATGGACAGACGAGAAGCTGACGACCCAAGTCCATACCTTCTGGCTATATGGACTCCAGGTATATCAAAAACTTACATCTTATTTGACATGATCTGTTACTGTGACAAAATCAGCATTATGCCAGCGACGTACTAAAAGTATCCAAGAGTCTCCTGAAGAAGCCAAATGCCAATTTCATTCCCTTTTCCACTTTACTTTTGCACCCTAACATGTACATGAAATATATGCCCTGGAGAGAAGGAAAAAGGGAGTCTCGTTAAAGCGAACAGATTATAATTCTGGTGAAACATATTACAATTAAGTATACTCACTTTGTGCGGTCAACTTTATCTAACCAGGTGAAACAGCAGATTCCATTAAACCTCCAGAAAGTCAATGTATCTCTCACGGACAAGGTGGCCTGTGTAATAATGAAGCATGCTTTTCATGCAATAGCACAAGGGAAGCCCAGTCTCAAACAGTCAGAGGCACAATACTGGTTAGAGAGCACATGCTAAGATTTGGTATTTTTTCCTTAAACTGATATGTTGTGTTTACTAAAATATCTATTATTCTCTAGATACCTTGCAGGACAGCAATGAGGGGAAGCTTCCCGCTAAATGGGACATACTTCCAGGTCAATGAGGTAAGAAGATTATTCTTCTCGAGCTTTGATCAAAGCATTGACAATTTGTGTTTTTTTACTGCAATGGAGAAGAAGACACTAGGATGAAAAATGTTGAATTTGTGAATATGTATGATTATTCTACTCACTCACATTATGATGAAATCCATACAGGTATTTGCAGATCATGCTTCCAGTTTGACTCCTATTGATGTGCCAAGAAGCTTGATATGGAACCTGCCTAGAAGGACAGTATTCTTTGGAACATCTGTCTCAACAATTTTCAAAGGTTAAAACCATTATTCGTTTGGGATTATTATTTTTTAATTACCGGAAATCAGAGAAAAAACAATGATTATTGGTAATTAACAGGTCTGTCAACTGAAGATATCCAGTACTGTTTCTGGAAAGGTACCAATTTAGCTGTAGTGTTTCAATGGCCTTCTTTTGCCTGTCCAGTATAGCAATACAAGTCAAATTTGATATCTTCAAACTCTTTCATTTCATGACAGGGTTTGTATGCGTAAGAGGATTCGAACAAAAATCCCGAGCACCTCGACCTTTAATGGCAAGACTGCATTTTCCTGCGAGTAAGATGGCAAAGAAAAATGAGTAATGACAGGGTATGGACAAGGATGCAAGTTAGAATTAGCTGCCGGTACAGAGACAAAGAGAGACTGAGGATGTAGGATAAAATAGATCACTAACTTATTCATTTATTTCTCCTCCTCCCGCTGAGTATACTGTTAGAGTACTCTTTTGAGCAGTTGCATGTGCAGCGCCACACATCAACTAAGTTTCTGCTGCTGCTCAAAGTACAGGTCCTTTTCACAAAGCTTGGCATGTAATCTGGGCATTGTAGTTTTTAACAGTTTATTCCTTTCAATCCATAGCGCCATACATTAACTCAGTTTCTGCTGCTGCTCAAAGTACAGGTCCTTTTCACAAAACTTGGCATGTAACCTGGACATTGTAGTTTTCAAATCATGAGCTCACAGCGAGCCAATTTTCAAATATAGAGATGTTAGCAGCTAACTCAAGGAAATGAACTGTAAAGTCACCGACACATTTATATTTGAATTGCAGAATATCTTTCTCTGTATTTTACACATACTATGCAGATATGATCTACCATGCAGACTCTGGATCCGGTTTCATGCCTTCTCCCATTCTTCACGTCCATTGCTCTCTCTATTCAAATACCAAGCTAGAAATTTTTTATCATCCTCTCGAGCACTAGCGAATAGCTCATTACTAGTAAACATTTACCATCTTTATAACCAAGTTGTCAGCAAGAGGAAACATGCAAAAAAAAAGGGAAAAACTTCAGTCCTCCAAACACAGAAACCAGAAACGAAATCTCAGAATTTACAAGAACCCCACATCCTTCACCAAACCCGAATCAAATTTAAAATCAAGACCCCAAGGCAGGATCTACATTGCATAATATCATTCGAGGCAAAATGATGGATCCCAAGATGTGAGAAATAAGATTAGATGTAGCTGGCCTTATAGCAAAAGAGTGGTCGACAGAGATTGAATACATTGCCATCCTTTCTAAAAGTTTCAAAATCCTATAAACCTTGATTGTACAATTACAAATAGTGCATTTGTCTTTACCACATTCAGCAACTAAACACATAAGTATCCAGGTCAGTTCCCATCAGAATCGGAAAGTTTTTGTAAGTACATCGGCTACATAACATAATATCGATTATGCCCTTTTACATGATTATGGCAATATCCAGATACTCATGATAAATGCTGCAGATACTATCCCAAAACAAAATCAAACATTCTTATTTAGCCTTACAATAGAAATACTGCCAAATCTATAATTGGATGATCTTTATGTAAAATCTGTATATAATGAATAATGCTACATGTCCCAACACTTTGTCCCTAATTCATCCCTACAAAAATAAAAGATTAGTTATTTAACATA